>CAUYRT010019543.1:0-56245 GCA_963574885.1 Lepilemur ruficaudatus
TATCGTGGGGCAGGCGTGTCCCCAGACACCCCCATTAGCCTGTGCAGGCCACTCCGGCCCTGCGTGTTCCCAGCTCACGCCCCTCTCAGGCCGGGCAATGGGCCTCCTTCCCCAGTGGCTCCCCTGCATCCACCTCACCCTGTATCAGCGCTGACCCTCGACGGGGAGTGTGTCCGGGGGCGCCTGCACCGTTGTCCTGCATGGGGCATGGCAGCCCGAGGGCTAGAGGACGTGTGGCCTTGCCGCTGCCCTGAGGTGACAGTGGCGAGGCTGGTGCCGGCCCCTGCAGCCTCTGCTGTCTTGGGAGAGCTGCCGCCTGGCTTCCCAGTTGATGGAGGGGGCACCCGGGAGACCCTTG
The DNA here is from genome assembly GCA_963574885.1 of Lepilemur ruficaudatus. NCBI lineage: Eukaryota > Metazoa > Chordata > Mammalia > Primates > Lepilemuridae > Lepilemur > Lepilemur ruficaudatus. Next base: position 359 of record CAUYRT010019543.1, read on the forward strand.
GGGGCCTTGGGGAGGAGGGTCCTCCCATCACACCAGGGCACAGATGTGTTTGTGCTGCTTTGTCTCCGGATGGGGCAGCCTCCTCCTCCAGCTGTGGCCCCCACACCCCTGCCCCGGCGCCCCCACCCTCATGGTGTCTATCCTGGCAGGGCTGCTCCTGAGGTCCCCATACACGCTGGCTCCAGGCTGTGCCGCCTGCGGGGTGGGGACTGGCGACCGGCACGTGTGTGATCCCTGGGCGCCTCCCGCAGCTGTGGCGTGTCAGGACGGGGGCTGGGAACGTGGGCAGCTTCAGCTGGAGGACAGGATGCGGCCTGTGGGCAGGGCCAGATGAGGGTTTCCCAGGCACCCCCTTGGCCCTGAGATGTGGATGTGCACTTGACCCCTGACACTGACCCCTGCACCCCGCTGCCCACTGCGGGGTTGGGGGCGGGTGGAGAGTCCCTGGAGTGGCTGGGGCTGGAAGCTGCAATTTCCCGTGGCCTCTGCCCTCCCCCAGCCTTGGGGCAGGTCCATGCCCGTGTTCTATGTCCACACCGTGGGCCTTCTTCTCCCCTCTGGGTGGTTGGCGCGTAGCGCGCTGGTCTGCAGCGCCAGTCTGGATGGTGCTCCGGGGGATTTCCACTCACTAACGTGCCCTGAGCTTCCATGCTGGACCTTGGTGTGTCCCGGGAGACTGTGGTGAGCAGCTGCCGTGGACATGGACACGGAGCCCTCCTCCCGGGAGGGGTATGTCACCCGGGCCACCTGCCCCCCAGCTGCTGGGCAGCCTGAGCAGCTCTGGCTTTTTAATTAATGTGCAGAGGAAGCGTTCGGTTTTTCTGTCGTGGTCAGCAAAGGGCCATGCGTCTCTCTACTTGCTGGGCACCGAGCCCAGCACTTGCCACCCACGCCAGAGATGCCGCAGCGCCTGCTGCGGGAAAGTCCGAGCACGTGCAGGCAGACACGCACATGCACACACACATACGTGCACACAGTCAGAAACACAGAGATACATGCACAGAGACACACATCTGTGTAGACGTACACAGACACATATGCCCACACACAGGCACACACGCACACAGACAGACACCCACCTTCCCACATGCAGACACAGCACATGCCCATGTGGACACATGTATGCATTCATACACACACGTATATGTGCACTCACATGTTCACACTTACATGCTTGCACACATGTTCACATCCCCCACCCCCGGTCCCTGACCTCTGTGTCAAACATGACTCTCCAAGCTCCTGAAAAGTTTGCACTGTTAGTGAACAACTGAGGAAGGTATTTTGGGAGAGGAGCCCCACTCCCTTATGCAGAGGGAGCCAGCCACAGGATGGCCAGTTTGAGCAGCAGGATCTCAACTCTTAAAAGGAGAGTTTGCAGTGGGGGGTGGGGAGAACGCAGCCTGGGCAACACAGCAAGACCCCATCTCTACAGAAAGTAGAAAAATTAGCCAGTGGCACTAAAAATGGTGGTGCACACCTGTGGTCCCAGCTACTGGGGAAGCTGAGGCAGGAGGATCTCTTGGGCCCAGGAGTTTGAGGCTGCAGGGGGCTGTGATGAGGCCACTGCACTCCAGCTGGGTGACAGAGCGAGCAAAACTCTGTAAAGTTAAAAAAGAACCTTCTTCCTGGGGCTTCATATGCGAATCCTGAGGAGCCAGGCCCCCCACCTCTCCATGAGGCCCCCAGGACCAGAAATGGGGACCAGGGGCCACAGCTCTGGCCTGGTGAATTTGGCACTTGGGGAGGGGCCTTCAGCCCTTAGTTGTCCATTCTCAATGACGCGGGTGACGCACGGCTCCCTCTGCACGGCAGTGTGGACGAGACGCTGCCCTGGACCTGCGGTCACCGGGGTGTGGGCACGGTCTCTGCATGTCGCCCGTGAGCTGGGTAGCCGGAGAAACCCACCTCTCGTCTGGGGTTCTTTGGAAGAGGTTTGTTTGGTTTTCATGGGGATCCTGCTGAGGCCGTTTTGCGCTGGTAGCAACGCATCCGCCCAGGCTCACGCGGCTGACGGGGACGCGAGCGTTTGGGGCACCCTGGCGGCTGCTGCTGGCCGTTCCTGAGTTAGCGGCCCTCAGCTTCCTTGCAGCGTTTGGCTCTGTAGGTGAAGCTCTGTGCCAGCCTCACTGGGCACAGAGGGGAGCTGTCCCGAGGTGGCGTTCCAGGTCAGGACTGCTGTGACGTCACAGTCAGGACACCGCTCCCCGCGGCTCACGGGTGCCAGCCGGGTGGGTCATCCTTTCTTGGTTAGTTTATTCACCTTTTCTGTCCTTTGAGCCTCCATGAGTTGCCGTGTCTGGTCGCTTTTCTTTCTGACACGGACTGGTAGGAATTCTTGCTTGTGTCCTGACTGTTGTCACGTGAATATGTTCTTTCCTTCGGTCGATGACATTTTTTGCTAAACAGCAGTTTTGCCGAGACGTGGAAGCATCTGTACGTCGATTCCTCTCTGCCTTTGGTGTTTGCGTGTTAAACGAGAGGCCTCCCAGCTCCACGCGTTCCCGTGTGTTCTCCGGGTCTCGTCCGTGCTTGGGGCTGTGGCGTGGCGTCCAGGTTCACTCTGCCCCGCAGGTGGCTGCCGTGAGCTGCGGCCCCTGGGAGCACAAGCCCTGGAGCAAGACCCTGGGTTCCAGCGCTGGCCCTGCCCAGCCGAGGGGACAGGTGACAGGTCAAAGAGGGAACAGGGTTAGGCAAGTTACGTGAGTTCTCGGTGCCTCGATTTCCCCATCGGCAAAACAGGGAGAACGTCCCACTGCACAGGGACGCCGCGACCACGCGAGCCAGGACAGGGAGCTGCTGTCGTCCAGTGAGTAGTGCTGACCCCAGCCCTGCCTGGGCTCCAGCGTGAGCCGGGATCAGCCGGCGGCGCTGTCGTGTTCCGCGGCCACTGGGCTTCCTCGTGCCCGGTGCCGGCAGCCACGGAGACGAGGCCTTCCCTGCCGTCCTCCCCACGGCCGCGGTGGCTGTTCTCGTGCACGCACGGAAGACAGAATGAGGTTGTCAGACAGTCTGTCAAATTCTGGGGAGACAACACTGTACCCGGTGGGAGTGGATTCGCTTTGCCCTTCTGCTTAGAGAATGGCTGCTGGGCCCCCCCGGGAATCCAGCCGCTGCCTCCCAGTGCTGACGGCTTCCGGAATGCTTCCGGTCCCTCCGTGGATGGACGTCGTAGGAGGGTCTGGCAGGTTTGGGCAGATGGAGCCGCAGGTCCTGGGCTTTGCGGCTGCGGTGCACAGGGTCTTTTCCTGGCGCCACTGTCTGCTCGGGTGTGGCTTTGCTCCCCGCAGCGCGATGCTCCCGGGCGTGGCCGCGGTATTGGACGCCTGATTTTATCCTTTCTCAGTCAGTTCCTGTCGGGTTTTCCAGGTGAGTGGTTAAGCCGGCTCCAGACGCAGCCCCCGTTCTTCCTCGTTTCCGCATACGTCCCTCTCCAGCGCGGTGCGCAGGCCCGGCTTCCATCGTGGCGGTCCCCACGTGAGCGGGACTGCCTCGTGCCTGCGATGGGGGAAGCGTGCCTTTGGCCACTTTGTCATCCATCCAGTCCTGGTGGAGACTGGTCTCCGCCAGGGGAGGGGCCTCCGCCGCCCTCCTCTGGCGCTGGAGTGGTATGCGCCTGCCCTGGGGGTGGTGCTAAGGGTGCACTGGGGACTCAGCTGACCCCGGGTCAGCAGCAGCCACTGCAGTCTCCCTCGGACAGGGCGCCGATGGCCACAGCGGCAAGTGGCTGACATGGACGTCCCGTACAGGTGCCAGCTGTGGACCCCCTTCCTCCCCGCCTACCAGGTGGGTTCCACACCTGAGCCTGAGCCCCCATTAGTGGGCTCCTGCTGGCCCAGAGAGGCTCAGGGGGAGCCGCTGTCCCAGGGCCCGGTGCTTCCTCCAGTCTCAGCCTTTGTCCATGAGAGCGAGGCCTCCATGCTGCACCTCACGCTGGCTGCCTGGAGCATCTTTGCAGTCACCCTGTGAGGCTAGAAGCTGTCAGTACAGCCCTTCACACAAGGAAACTCAGGCTCAGAGAGGTCAAGTGACTTGCCCCGGGCTGCCCAGCCAGGACTAATGGGCCAGGACTGAGCTGTGCTCACATCGGCCACACATGGCCGCTGGGCTGCCCGGCCTCGCCTGGGGGCGGGGGCTGCTCTGTCCTCTTAGCTGTGCCCTGGCTCCAGGGGGCTTGAGTCCCACAGGGCAAACCCATACTTGTCCCGGGGGTGGCAGAAGGCTGGGAGGTGGATGCCTTAAGCCACCAAAGCACGGGTTCTTGAGGAAATAGGCAATTGTTTGGCATGGCCGTCACACAGGAGACTAGATAACAGGCGTGGGCTCGGGGGTCTCGGATGTCCTCCCAGTGTCCTGGCAGCTGTGCCAGGGCCATGTTCTCGGCCCACCTGCACCAGCTTCTGCGGGGACCCGACCCCCCCGCCCCCATCCTACATGCGCAGGTCTCGCTGACGCAGGCCTCCCCGCTCCGGAGCAGCTGCTCTGCCCCGTTCTCCCTGGAGTGGGCACCTCTCCCGGAGACCCCGCAGCCCCTGGCGCTCGGCCAGCACAGCAGTCAAGTTTCTTCAAGGGTTTTGGCTCTGCTGGGGAAGCAGGCAGCTGCCAGGAGGCCTGTGGGGCGCCTGCTCATGGCCACGTGCTCACTCGCATGTCGGGCGCACCCCAGGAGTGGAAGGGCATCTTGCCCCGATCACCCTCCCCAGGCCACCTCTGGGGTGCAGAGGGCGGGGCCAGGCCTTTCTGCACTTCCTCCCCCACCCTGTGTGCCCCTGCGGCCTGTCTATGGGCCCCGCGAGTCTGGGCCTCGAAGCCAGGGGGGAAAACCCCGAGCTCAGCAGCTGGGGGTGGGGGGAGGAGGCCGCACCTGGGAGCCGCTGTCTCCTGGGGTTTTGCGCAGAAAAAGGGCTTTCATTAGGAAAGGGGCCAAACCAAGAAAACACGGGCCCCACCCTGGTCACACGGTCCCCACCTCCCCGAGTCTCCCAGCGGCCCGGCCGGCTTGTGACTAAGGAAAAACACGCAGCTACGCTGATGCAATTAGGAAAATGTTATTTTTCAAATGCTGCCAGATCCTCGAGGTTGAACCTGTGACCTGAGAAACAGGGAGCAGGGTGTTGGGCCAGCGCCTGCCACTTGAGGCTACAGCCTGGGACAGTCCCTGGTGTTTCTAGGCCACTGGAGGATGGGGTGGGGGGCGTGGATGGGCACCCGTTGGGGGCGCAGGGGATGTGCCTGCCCTTCCTGCCTGACAGGGAGAGGAGGGTCTCACAGCCCGTCCTGCTGGGGAACTGGGTGTGCCCGGCAGAGTCCTGCCTGCCCCAGGCCATGCCAGGTTTCTCCGGCCCCCCTCTGCCCTCCTGCCAGCCTGGGCACGGGCAGGCCTAGAGCAGGGGGAACATCCCCTGCCCCTCAGCTCCTCCTGCCCTCCCTGGTGCAGCTGGAAGTCACAGGGATGTGGACACGGGCACAGGGATGGTGCAGGAGCCCTGCGTGACCCCACGGTGCTGTGGACCACCAGGGACCCCCTTCACCTGCTCTGCCCCCACAGCCCCCTCTGCTGTTGCAGCTCTCTGGGACTCAGGGGACCCCCCACCTGGTGACACTGGCAGGCAGCTTGCGACCCAGAGGGCCTGAGTCCCTGGTTCTGGGGGTGCTGCCAACGGGGGCCTCTTGAGCCTCCTGGTCGCTCACCCCACCCTCTGCGCTGAGGGTCCGTGGGGACGCGGTGGGTGTCCTGACCCTGGGGGATGCCTGCGCAGCCCTGGCGAGGACACTGGGGATGGGGCAGCAGCAGGGAGTGGGGCCTGCGCTGGGCCTGGTGGGGGTCCAAGGAAGGGGGCGGGACCAGGCGTCTGTGTCCCTCAGTGGCCGCGAGGGCTCCCGCCCCCCCTCCCCTGCCGGGCTCTCAGAGGGAGCCCTGCCCCCGCTCCTGCCCCAGCTGGTCCGCAGGTGCCGCCAGGCCGCCCGCAGGCGGGTCGCATGGCCCGGGGCTGAGGGCGGCGTGTGCCCGCAGGCGGCCCTGCGCCGGGGACTGCGGAGCGCCGGGACACCGCCCGCCTCAGGATGAACGACCTGGACTCGGAGGTGCCGCCGTTGCCGCCGCGGTACCGCTTCCGGGACCTGCTGCTGGGCGACCAGTCCTTCCAGAGCGACGACAGGTAGGGGCAGCCGGGCCGCGGTCGGCGCTGTCCGCGGTGCTGAAGGCCGCGCAGCGCTCGCTCCCAGGGCGCAGAAGTTTGGCGGGGGTGGGGGCAGGGGAGCACCTCCCGGGAGGGCGCCTGGAGGGTGGCGCAAGGCGCTCGGTGCTAGGGAGTCTCCTCGAGACCGGCCTTGTGGGGGGCGCCGCCCTCCCGAGTCTGCCCCCCCAGCCCTCGTTTCGCAGCTTTGCCGCGGAAGCCTCTGGGTGCAGCCCACGGTCTGGCCGGGGCTGCTGTGCTCCCGACTGAGCCTGCGGGGGGCTGTCAGTCATTCACTGGGGGACAGTGTCCTTCAAGATCATGCCTGGCGGTTCGCGCAGAGTGACAGCGTCCTGTCGCCTCCAGTTCTCTTGGGCGTAGTAAAGTGAAATGAACGCGCGTTTTTCCGTGGAGGGCGGCAGGATGAGCCGTGGGCGTCATTCGTGCGCGAGGGGCTGGCGGGAGGCTGGAGGAGACGCTGCTTCTCTCTCTGCCTTTCCCCGCGCAGCTGTCTGGGGTAAACACCCGGCACTCCCTCGGGCAGCCAGCCTGGGGGAGGCGCAGGCACGTTGGGAAGGAGAGTGCTGGAGACTCGCAACGGAGCTCGGGTCAGGGGCGCTCTCCTCCCAGTGTGGGGGCCGGAGCTGCCGCTGCCTGCGGCTTGGCTTCCTCCCCGCCATCCCCAAACCCGCCGCTGCCGCGGCGGGCAGATCCGCCGTTTCCCAGCGGGGCAGTTACTCAGGTTGGCACAGGATGTGCATTCGGCTGAAAACCATCGGGACACACCCCGACGTTCAGCGCAACCCACAGCTGAAACTGCAGCTGAAAAGAGATCCGTGTCGTGAGAGGACCAGAGCGTTTGAGGCGCGGCGAAGGCGCGTGGGAAGTGATCTCAAAGTCACTCTGCCCACGGGCAGTGGCGCTCCCTGCCGAACTGGCTCCAGGCTCTCCCAGCCAGGCGCGGAGACTGGACCCCAGGTCTTCACCCACTTAGGGTCCGGGAGCAGGTCGTACAGGGGCGCTTCTAAACCTGATGGGTTTTCACCCATCCCCTTGGTGATTAATTGCTAGAGTAGCAAACGAGCCCGAGCCCGTCTCAGAGCATGTGCTCCAGGTGCGGAGTTTAGCTCGCCTCCCTGCTTGGGCGGGGGAGAGGCAGCCAGGCTGCCGTGGCAGGGGCTCTCCTACCCTGCTGGGACCCCCCTGGGCAGGACTGGGGGCTCGCCGGGGACTCGACATCCTTCCGAGTCAAAGGCAGCTGCTCGGCTGCCCGGCTGGGACGCGGTGAATTCTGGAAGGCAGTGTGGGAGATCTGAGGTTGGGCCGGAAGTGGCTTCCGTCTGTCTCTCCTAATGGTGCCCGGGGCCTCTGGGTGATGGGCTGCGGTCGGTGTAATTGCAGGGCCGTGTCCCCCGGTTCTCAGCAGCGGATGGCGTCAGCCACGCGGCCTGGGTGTGTCTGGAGAGAGCTCTCCCGCCCGGGGCCGGCAGGCCGGCGTGGAGTCCAGCAGTGGCCCCAGACCCTCCGTACGGCTTTCAAAACTGCGGTCAGACACGTAAAACTGAAAGTTTACCGCTAGGGACTCGTGGTACATTCACAACATCATGCAGCTCTCGCCCGCTACCCAACACCAGAGCGTTTGCGTCATCCTCAGAGGAGACCTCTCCCCCGTCACCATCAGGAGTCGCCCCCACTGCCCCCTCCCAGCCCCGGCAACCACTGACTCTCGTCCCCCTGGGCCCTGGTTTGAGGGGGACGTCTCTGGCATGCTGGGCTGACGGGGTTGGAGCCGGACTGCAGTGTGTGCGTGGCTGCGTGGCCTCCCGCGGAGAGACCCACGTGGCTGCAGAGCATCTGTGCCTCCCACACACGTCCTTCTCTCCCTGTTGGACGTGGCGTGCGCTGTGGCCTCCTGGGCGCCGGGGCAGACATGGAGCATCGAGGTCGAGCAGTCGCCGGGCCTCGCTTGGGGGCGGGGCACTGGTGTCCACGGGTGTGGGGGAAGGGAAAGGCCCCTCCACTTCTCTCCCCAGCGAGGAGGCCAGGCCTGGGGTGAGTGGCGGGTCCCAGCGACTCTGCCCTGCGCCCCACGGAAGATGCAGGGGCCCTGCTGGGCCCCTGTGCCAGCTGTGCAGGGTCCTGGGGCAGGCAGCCTTCCGGGGCGCACAGGAGCGGGGAGGTGGGGACCGGCCGGTGTGTCACCTGCTGGCGGGCCCTGCTGTGTGCTGGCATCATCACCGTGCACGCTGCGGACTCAGGCCCTCCTGCTGGGGTGCAGGAAGGGGAGCCCGGACCTTGGGAATGGCCAGGACTCTTCGTCTCACTGCCAGCCTGGCCGCCTCTCCTCCTCTCCCTGCCAGCAAAGGTGGGCCAGGGAGCACCCCCAGAAGACTTTCTCTTTTCTCAAACATTCTTTGCCCCAAGGGGGCTGCCTTGCCAGCTGTGGCAGGTGAGCTGGGAGGAGAGGGAGGGAGAACAGGCACCGGCCAGACCTGCCTGTGCACCAGCAGGCCTGAGGCTCTGCGGGCTCTGGACAGAAATCCTGGGGAGGCCCAGGGATGGAGCAGCCCAGGCCCACACGGCCCCACAGGACTAGGGTGGTGGCCTCTGTTAAGGGGACCTCTGGGCAAGTTGGAGCCTGGCTCAGTCTCCAGGGTGAGGGGACCCAGCCACCAGCATGGGGCTAGCGCACAGTGGGGGCTTCGCACAGAGCTGGCTGCCCCAGCCCCTCCCCTGCTCTGCCCCAGGCGGGCCCTGTGGGGAGTGGGGGCCGCTGCCCTGCGCCTGGCGGCGTGGGCGGCTGTGGGCTCTGTGTTCTTGGGGGTAGAACTGCTTCCAGTGAGTCACAGCAGCCTCAGTGCCCATGGCCTTGATGGAGGAAAGAGCTGAGCTGCCCACGTGGGCGGACAAGGCTGCCTGCTGGGCGGCGGCTCCCAGAGGGCCGGAGCTGTGAGTCAGCCCCGCCCGGGAGGAGGGCAGAGTGGGGAGCTCACCCCTTGAGGGCCAGTGAGGTCCTGGGTGGATGCTCCCCACCACCTACCAGGCTGTGTTCTGGAGGCTCCAAGGAGCAGCACTTGGCAGAAGTCAACCCAGGCTGGGGCTCTGGGGCCCTTGGCTTTCCGGAGACATCTCACTGCCCCCCTGCCTGGAGCCCGAGGAACAGTTGAAGGAGGCCCTGCCCCTCCCCCGCAGAGCCACCTCCCATGTCCTGGGAACCCAGGCAGGCGTTGTGGTCACAGACTCGGGCTCCAACAGCCCCCCAAAGGGCAGCCCGAGCCTCTGCAGGGCAGGGTGCCCAAGGGCTTTGGTCCCCACACGCTGGGCTCTGGGTGCCTTCTGCTGCCCCTGGTCTGGAGGTGCAGCCTCAGCCATCCTGACCACCCCGTCCCGGGAAGACACTGTGCATGTTGTGGGGGTAGCGGGCTTTAGGCGGGGACGCAGGAGCCATGCCACAGGATCGTCTCCCAAAAGGGGCAGGATCGTCTCCCAAAAGGGGCAGAATCGCCACAAGGAGAGCCCCGGTGGGGAAGACAGGCGGCAGGGGATGCTGCTGCACCAGGTCCAGCTGCCCAGGTGGCCGAAGCCGCCGCTGGAGGCCACGTCAGGGTCTCCCCACCCTCCCAGGCTCCGAGCACAGGCCAAGCGGCCGCAGGAAGTGTCAGGACGCGCCTGCCCCCCGGGGTTTGCCCCTCGCTGCTCCAGCCTGAGCTGACTGGCCAGGACAGCACCCCACAGGGCGCGAGGTGAGGGATGGGAACACTGCCCAGAGGGCCCCATTCGACTGTTCCCTGGTGACAGTGGGGCTTGACCTGGTTCTCTGGCATTTGAGCAACAACAAATGTTTTTTCACTCAACGAGCTGAGAGGCGGGAAGACAGGCAGGACCCAGCATTGCCAGGAACCTGGGGGCAGCCATCCCTGCCTGGAGGACGGGCCCTGCAGGCAGTGACCGCTGAGGGGGAGGGAGGCTGGAGCGGTAGGAGCCGGGCTGGACCTCGTGCCCCTGGGGACAGGCCAAGCTCCTCTCCTGGGGTGAAGGCCCCACCAGGCCTCCAATCAGGAGTTGCAAGGGTGGGTCTCTAGGGACAGCCCCACCCCCAGAGCACTCACCGGTCACCATTAGTGACTGAACAGTTCTGAGCTGGGCCGGGAGGTGCAGTGATGCCGGGCGTGGCTGGGTGAGGCCTCCGTGGAAGATCCTTCCGGAGTGCAGGAGCCTGCTAAGTGCACCATCTCCCATCCCCGTCACCCTGCCCACCCCCACCAGCCTGCCCCACCCGCACCAGGGAGCAGGCAGCCAGCGGCCTTCTGCCCCAGGGCCAGCTCTGCACACGCTCCTCGCCCCACCCTGCCAGAGCCGCCAGGGCTGAAGGTGCCAGCCTTAGGAGCTTCTGTGTGAAGGCGCTAGCAGCTTGGGGAAGGACGGGCACCGTCAGCTGTCGTCTGGGGTGCTCTGGCAGCATGGGGGCTGGGCTGGCGGAGCCTGTACCACCCTGCACCTGCCGGGGTGGGGTGGGGGCTGGGCAGGAGCCACTGGACCTGGGTCCTGACTCAGAGATGCAGCTCCAGGTGCACCTGGGGCTTTGAAACCGAAAGGAACAGGCAGGAGCAGGGTGTGGCCAGGCCTGTCTTGCGGCGGGGATGGGACATGGGGACACAGCCCAGAGTCCAGAGGACGGTGGTGGTGTGCCGGGCAGTGGAGGTTTGAGAACGGGGCAGGGAGCCACGGGGTGGGTGAGGGCTGAGGCGAGACAGCAGCGGGTTTGGGAAGTGTGGCCCGCAGCCGCACCTGTGCTGTGAGCGGGTTTTGCGTGGACAGATGGGAGCTGGGACGGCCCTGGAGGGCGAGGAAGCCCCCACCCCGTGCCAGCCAGGCCCCACGGCGGGGGCTGTCTAGCCAGTGCAGCTGGCGTGCGTTCTGCAAGAGCCGCTGAGCTCAGATAACAGCCTCTGCGGCCTCTGGGGGTTCTGTTTTAAACTCTGTCCTGCTGCGAGCAGGGTGGCTCTGCCCAGGAGCACCCCTAGTTGAGGTAGGGCCGCTGTCTGGGGGATGGGCATGCTTACAACTGACTCAAACGGTACCAAAATAGTTTATATAACTGGAACGTTTGTGCCCCGTAATATTCTGAAATTAAAAACAAGAATATTCATGAAGTGATACATAGCTTTGGAATGGTTTTTCCCCAAAGGGTTGCACAAATTATCAATATTAATTGTAACAGTTCATAATTGTGATTGTTAACGTCCTGCTCACAAGCAGATGCATAATGCACGTAGGACGCTGGCGCAAACGTGTTCCCTTTGGTTCTTAAGTGAGCGAGCAAACGCCACGCGGCCCCATCGATTCCCGGCCGCGTCCTGGGCGGGTCCTGGTTAGTTGACAACATGCCAGGAAGTGGAAATGCCGGAAAAGAGGTGCACCTGGGGCCACCCATGGGGGGGAGGTGTTGGTGAGGGCCCCCAGCCACCCCGGGGAGCAGAGATAGCCTGGCCAGGGGAGGGCGTGACACCCAGGCGGGGCGGCGGGGCCCTGCCTCCTCCTGCACCCGGGGCAGCCCTGGAACACAGCCCTGGAATGTGGCCCTGGGGAGGGCAGGTTCCCTCCAGCCCCCGAGGGCCAGCAAGGGGGCTGGGAGGGGCCTGCAGCTTGCAGGACGGAGGAGGCTGAGGACACCCCAGCTCTCCCCATAAGCGCCACACGGGCAGGTGGGGGCCAGCCAGCATCCCCCGGCAGACTGGGCCTCGGCTCCCTGGGACCCGGATGCAGGGGTCTCTGGGGGCAGAGCTGGCCCACCCCTGGGAGCCTGGGGGAGGGTGTGAGCCCAGACCCCTTCCGTGGCTGGCCCACGTGGCCAGGGCTGTGACCTTGGACCCTAGGTCCATGGGGGGCTAGAATCCCGGCTCCCCATCTCCCCTGACCCCTGTTCCAAGCCTCAGTGGGCCCCTGAGCACACGCCCACCTTGGGGGGCTGTCGGGAGGACAAGACGAGGTCACGTCAGGCAGGCAGAGCTGTCCTGCCCTGCGGACCCCGGGGAGCCCCCTTAGAGCCCCAGGGTCAGACTCTGCGGAGGCCTCACCCGCCCTGCCTGGCTGGGTAACTCGCTAAGTAATTCGGACATTTGCCCCCTAGGGCCAGGCTGAGGTGGTGGTGGGGGGACGCCAGGGGGAGCCCAGACCAGGTCTGCCTGCAGGGTGGGCCCCTCCTGCACCTGGGGGTGGCTGTGGTCTCAGCTCCGTGAACCAGGGGGGTCCCCGGGGGGTCTGCAGCAGACAGCCCTGCCCCAAGCACCTGCCTGGGCTCCTCCTGCTGGTGGGATGCTGGCCTGTCCCTGTCCTGGGACCTTTTTTGCAAGAGGGCAAAAATGGTTACACTGTCAAAGTTTATGTTATGCAAATTTTACTACCAAAAAAACCTTAAGAAAACTAAAAAAAACAACCACCACCACCACCGAGCAGGAGATTTGACACAGGCAGGCTGTGTGAAGTTGGAGGCGCAGGGTGAGACGATGGTCACAAGCTAGGGCCGCCTGGGCCACCAGAAGCTGGAGGGGGTGGGAGGAGCCCCCCTCCAGGGACTCCTCCACCTGGGCACCTCGATTCCAGCCCAGGGATACTGACCTGGGACTCGTGGCCCCAGGCCTGGGAGAGGATAGTCCTGATGTTTTGAGCCCCTCGCCGCAGTACTTTGTCACGGTGGCCCCAGGACAGTCCTACGCCGGGAAACCCTGTACGTCTGGAGGGAGAATGAGCATGGGGGCGAACGTGCCTCACTTCTGTCCTGGGGAGAAAAGGACCAGCAGCAGCGACTCTCGAGGGCCAGGTCTCTCCCCACCCCCACCTTGGGTGGCCAGGGTCCCCCGGCCATGCTCCCTGCCCGCTCATTAGGAAGTGAGACCCCACAGCCTCGCTGGGGATGCAGGGCCCACCCGTGCTGGCCTGGGAAGCGCAGACGTCATGACACCCTGAGACTCATGCCCTGTGCTGGGTGGGAAGGGAGGAGGCGTCTCCCCCCCCAAGAACGTGAGGAGACCAAGGGCACAACCGTGGGGCCAGGAGAGGGCTGCAGGTCGGCGAGCCAGGGCTGGGCAGGTCCAGGCAGGAGCCACCGGCCAGGTAGGGGAGACGGCTGCATGGCCCCAGTGTGCCCGAGGCAGGCTGTCCTGCCCAGGAGCACTGGGCCCCGTGCAGGTGTCACAACCACCAGCCCCTTTCGCCGGAACAGCTGCTATCAGGTGTGACCCCCAGACTCCTGCCCGGACCCTCGAGACCGGGAATGAGGCGTCACACCAGGACTGTTACATGACGCAGTGTGAGGGGTGAACTGCGACCCCCCAAATGTATACGCTGAAGCCCTAACCCACAGCACCTCAGCATCAACTGTGCTTGGAATGGGGTCTTCACAGAGGTAATCAGGGTAAAACAAGGTCACTGGGGTGTCCCCGCACCAAGGGGAGCTGGAAGACAGACGTGCATGGAGGGATATGATTAAGATCACTGATCAGCTGACTCTGAGTTAACCAGAAAGGTTATCTGAGGGGCAGAATCCGATCACCGGAGCCCTCTGGAAGCGAGTGTGCTCTGGCCGGTGGGCAGAAGAGGCTGTCAGGGCGCTTGGAGGCTCCGAGGTGGGATCGTGGCTTGACCATGGGGCCACATGCCAAGGGGTGAGGGGCCCTGGGAAGCTCAGAGCCTCCCCCGCCAGCAGCCCCCGGAAAAGGGGACCTCAGTCCTGCAGCTGCGGGACCTGGAGTCTGCGCGTGGTGGAATGAGCCCGGAAGCGGATTGTTTTTTTTAATTTGTTTATGTTTAATTTCAGAGTATTACAGGGGTACCAATGTTTTGGTTACATGGTTGCTTTTGTACAGTTTGAGTGAAAGTTATAGGTGTGTCCGTCACCCAGATAGTGTGCATTGTACCTGTTAGGTGTGAACTTACCCGGCCCCCAGCCCCTCCCGCCTGCTGGGTTTCCATGGATTTCACTGTGCCCAGAGCTCCAGGTGGGAGCCCAGCCTCAGGAGACCCTAAGCTAAGCCCTGCCTGGACTTGCGACCCACAGGACTGAGGGATAATGAAGGGGTGTTGCTTTAAGCTTCCAAGTTGGTGGCAGTTTGTTACGCGGCATGGGTTGCTAACACACCAGGCCTCTGGCCCTGCGGAATGTTCCACCGTCTGCATGGGTCTGGGGGCCTCTCTGTGGATGGCTCAGCTTGTGCTCAATGCAGGTGAGAAATGTCGCAGGTGCCACGGGGGCTGCGTGTGGCCTTAGGTCCTGGTGACCCCGTTAGAGGTGACCCCAGGGACCCTCCACTGGGAGGTGTCACTTCCCCCTGTCGCTTCAAGGTGACCTGTCACTTTGTGGACACATGACCCCACTATGCAGCTGGGGACTTTGCCCACCTCCCCCCGCCGTTTCTCCTTCCACCAACGCTGGCCGTCTGCTTCTTGGGCCCCGCCGACGGGAGCTAGTCGTGTGCCCCACAAGGTGGTTCCTGCTGGAAACACCCGCAGCCCTTCCTCCGGGCCGGCCGGTGACCAGGGCCAGGCAGCCTGGAACAGTGGCCGCAAATGCGGCAGCTGGGGGGTTTCCTGGGTTCCTTTGAGTGTTGTGGAGTGACCCACGCAGGTAACGGGTTCACCGGCTGAGGTGGGCTAGATGACGCCCCTCCGAGATGTCCACGTCCTAATCCCAGAAACCTGTGAGTGTGTGGCCATTCGTGGCAAAGGGCAAGAGATGGGAGAGGAGCCTGTCTCACCAGGGTCGGCCCAAGCTCAACACAGGGGCCCGAGTCCACGTCACAGGAGGAGATGGAGGAAGCGCCCCACACTGGGGAACGCGGGGTCCCCGGAGGCTGGAAGAGGCAGAGAAACCGATCTCCCCTGGGGCCGCCAGGAGGAGCCAGCACCTGGTTCTGGGCTTCCGACCTCCGGCTTGATAACACCTGTGTGTTCCAAGCTGCTGCAGGGTGGCCGTGTGTCAGAGCCCCGCAGGAAAAATCACACGCCGCCTCTGAATCCTCATCCCCCGTGGTGCCAGCGTCCCTGCCCTGGCCCGTGGGGGCCCTTCCAGCCCGCTCTGCACCCTGGGACGCGGCAACGTCACATTCTCTGACCGAGCGGGGCTGTCCCCACCCTGCCCTGGCCAGTTGCTGTCCAGGGATGTCCTCGCCGAGGGACGGTCAGAGCCTCTTCCCGGGATTGCAGCAGCCCCGCGCCCCGCGCTTGCTGACCACGGTGCCCTTTGTACTCCACCCGGTAGGTTTAAAATCATCACCTGACTTGTGTAACTATCTAATACATGCTCCGTACACACCTAAGGGGTTTCCCCTGACCGCCCGTCCCCTCTCGGTGGCTTTTCCACCCCGGACTTCCTAACTGTGACATTTCTGTCAGTGGCTGCGTTTCGCATTGCTGTGGCGGTGGTGGCGGTTTTCCCAAGAAGGGCGTCTGCACCACATTGTCTGCTCGATTGAGGACTCGCCCCATGTCCGTCGCCCCGAGTGGCACTTTGGCTGGGTATAAGAGTCCTAGGTCTCACTTTTCCCCCGAGGACGTGATCAGCAGGGGGTTGTCCTGTGGTGTCTGATTCACTGCAGAAAACCTGAAGCCAGCGCCCCTCGCCCCTCCCAGGAGATTTACTTTTCCTGCCCGGCGCCCAAAGAACTCTCCTTCGCCCCTGGAGCTCCGCAGAGCGAGGGCGGTGCCTGGGCACAGCGCACCTGTGCCTTGTTCTCCTGGTGCTCAGTGCAGAGTTTGCTTTGCCACTCTGCCTCCAAACACCTTCTGAATGTATTTTAAGTGCTTAAAACCAGTCGGGCCTCTAACCAGGGGCAGGAACACCTGCGGGGGGAGGGCCCTCTGTCCCACGCCCCGGCCTGCGCCCACCTTGCCTGGGCTTTCCTGGTGGTTTGGACGCATTTGGTAATAGCGGCTGGGGTGTCTGGGCTCTCGCCGTTTCCTGGAGTCCAGTCCGTGGAGAGGAACAGACTGTCTCCCCTTTGAGGGCTCCGTCCACAGAACCTCGTCCTTGCCAGGTTTGTCTGGTTCCCCGAGCCCCCGTGGGGTCTCCCTCGGCTCGGGGCTTCCCTGTTGTTGTAGGCAGGTTTTCGTCTGTTAAAATCCATTCTCTCCCCCTCTCCTTTTTTTTTTTGAGACAGAGTCTCACTTTGTTGCCCGGGCTAGAGTGCCGTGGCGTTAGCCTAGCTCACAGCAACCTCAAACTCCTGGACTCAAGCGATCCTCCTGCCTCAGCCTCCCGAGTAGCTGGAACTACAGGCATGCGCCACCATGCCCAGCTAATTTTTTCTATATACATTTGGTTGGCCAATTAATTTCTTTCTATTATTAGTAGAGACGGGGTCTCGCTCTTGCTCAGGCTGGCTTCGAACTCCTGACCTTGAGCAATCCACCCGTCTCGGCCTCCCAGAGTGCTAGGATTACAGGCGTGAGCCACCGCGCCCGGCCTAAGTCCACTTTTAAGCTCTGAAACGCTATGATTCCCTGAAGAATACAAAACAGACTTCCTGACCTGGAAATCAGCTCAGTCAAAACATAAGTGCCCTTGTACATTGGCCCTGAAAATCCTTTTCAGGCGTTGCAATCATGACTCCAACACACACACACACAAAGCTGTGAAATATTACCTTAGAGAACTAATTGTTCTTCTCAAATGAGTATTTAAATGTGCTCAGACATTAAAGTGTAACTTTTCTGAACTCGCAGAAATTTTCTGTTTATCTGAATTGTCTACTTGAGTCACAGCAAAGTTGCCACTAGCTCATCATGCTCTCCATGTGATTCTGAATGTCACTGAAATAAAGTTCAGCATGGCAGTCCCCAGATCTGTAGCACCAAACCCTACGCCCCCAACTCAGCCATCACATAAGTCTCAATCAGATGTACATGTAATTCTCTGCCTTCAGACTGGCTCTTAGGGTGGAACACATCTGAAAATGTCTGTGTGGTTCAGAATGAACTCTGAAATGAAAAGTTTCCACCCATACCACTGAATAACATCCTGTTGTTTTGGTTTGTTGGGTTTTTTTCTCCCCATTAAATCTGTGCAATAACTTCTTTGATTTGGCTTTCATTTGGAATGATCTGCCTGCTGCCATTTTTCTGAAACATTCAGAACAAGATGCAATCTCATTACAGTCAGCTACATAGAGTGGACCTTTCAGAGCATAAAGAAACATCTGTCCTCCATCTGTGGGGCCTGAAAAATAGGACTTTCAATAGAATACTTTGTAAGACACTAATGCTTTTAAAGGGCAAGAAATCCATTTCTGACTTTAAAAATCTCAATAAATACGTCTAACAGAATATTTTTATCTTACATATTGTTTTCCAAGAGCATTTCAAAGCCCGCTGTAGCAGAGTAGTTTAATAAAAACATAATCTCTAGATTCAGCCAGGCATGGTTCAGATACTTGCTCTGTGATGTATTATACTAGCTGTGCGATCTTGGACAGTTATTTATGATACTTTTAGGTTTTCTCAGGGATGTAAAATAAGGAGAATACTAGCATTTACCCCAAGAGATAATATTTTTAAAGGGACTGGCACATACTACGGCACCAAATAAACATCAGCTGTTGCTCCTGTTTTGTTATTGCTGCTGTTAACGTTAGGAGCAGAATGGCCTGATTCCTGATGCCGCTGAGCGGACACAGGATTTGGAATGAGAAGAACTGAATCTGCACTTCACCACTGCCGTCTGTTAGTCAGGTGACCCCGGGGAAATCACTGAACGCTTCCCAACTTAGCTTCCTCGTCGGTAAAACAGGGAAAGTAAAAATAGCCGACTCACAGATAAAACCATGAGGTTCAAATAAGGAGATTTATATGAACTTACTTTGCCAACTGCTAACCTCTTTGCATACGTGCATTATTTTGTTATTGTCAATGTTATAGAATAAATGTTTTTGTCCCCTGAAATTTATACATTGAAAGCCCGATGTGATGGTATTAGGAGGTGGGCCTGGGGGGTAATTAGGTTTAGATAAGGTCACAAGGTAGGAGCCCCATGGTAGAGTTAGCATTCTTGTAAGAAGTGATCAACAGCTCTTTCTCTGCCACGTGAGGACACAGCAAGTCATCAGCCATCTACACACCAGAAATAAGGCCCTCACTGAAAACTGAATCTGCCAGCAGCTTGATCTTGGACTCCTCAACCTCTGGAACTGTGAGAAACCAATGTCTGTTCTTTAAGCCTCCCCGTCTGTGATACTATCACAGCTCAAACTGAATGAGACCGTTAGTGACAACACCAGAACTGAAGAACATATTTAATTTTTTTACCCAGAAATTCTCATTACAAAAATCTGAGCAATATGTTCAAGTGACTATAGCTGATTTCCCCTCAGCCACAGAAGTGAGGATTATGTGGATGGGCTGAGGTGGCGCCCGTGCAGAACGGCTGCCAGCAGAACACCATCTTGCCTATGTGCTCATCTTAGACGTGGCCTCTGTGAACATTTAAAACGTGTCCTGGGCAAGAGCCAACATGTCTGAAGAGGTGCTGAGACAGAAAAGGGCTGCCAACTTGCCCCATGGGTGCTGGTTTCCATGTTGTAAATGTTAGTTTTCCAGATTGTATCTCCCCTCTCTTCCTAGAGCATTCAGAACACTGGCGATTTGGCTGCTCTCTGCCCTTCTGGGTACCTGCTCCCCTTTTCCATCCCAAAGTCACTGGGCGAGGGATTTTGACAACAGTCAGACTTAAATTAGAATCCTGCCTCCTTAGCTTTCCAGCTGTCTTATCTTGAGCAAGTTAGGTAACCTTTCCACACCTCAGTTTTCTCATCTGCAAAACGGAGAAGAATAATAACCATCTTCCAGAGTGGCTGAGAAACTTAAGACAGTACATTTAAAATTATTAGTCATATCTGACACCCAATAGGTACTCATCGCCTTACCTTTCTTTCCTTGAATCTTCTTCTTACCCACTTCTTGATCCATGTACCTGATTATTGATCCTTCTGTGAGGCCTTTGGTGAGATGATCACTAACAGAATCAGTGGCTAATGTGAGCCTGTAAGAAAGCATCCCTGGGGAAACATTAATCAATATTCCTAAACTAAAACTCTTGAACCAGGTCGTTACAAACACCTGGGGCTTTGGCTAATGTGAGCCTGAAAGAAAGCATCCCTGGGGAAACATTAACCAATATTCCTAAACTAAAACTCTTGAACCAGGTCTTTACAAAAACCTGGGGCTTTCGCTAATGTGAACCTGTAAGAAAGTGTCCCTGGGGAAACATTAATCAATATTCCTAAACTAAAACTCTTGCACCAGATATTTACGAACCTCAGTAAAAGCAATAGACTCATACTGAGTATATTTGCTACTTGAATATTTGAAGAGGTGTGTGGGTGCGCAGGCACGTCTATGAGCTCGGATATTCACAGAATATCTCCAGTTGGATGCCAAAAAAACTGGTAATGTTGTATACATTTTATCTGCATATCTTTTTGCATTTTTTTGAATTTTGTGTCATATGCACATATTTCTATGCAAAAAACAATTATTAATACTTTAAAAATGTTAGTGATGTTGGAGTAAGTCCTTGCTCTGGGCATTCTAATAAGAGTTCCCTAATGCCATGAATATCAACATAGGCTCCAAAACTTTCTAATATATAGACAAGGGAAATTGTGGTTCTTAAAGCTGAAACCCACTGTCTGAACCAGAGGAGGAGGTTCTGTGACCTCCCTGCGACAGAATATTTGTAACCTCTTCCCTCAAAATTTGCAAAGTAACTATTTTTCATCAATAATAGTAATGACATACGTCAAGAACTTACTACACGTCAAGCACTGTTCTGTGCAGCTTCACGATCAACTCAAGTTAATTTTCACAACAATCTTATGAGGCGAGTCATACTAACATCTATATTTTACATATTAAAAAATTGAGTCTCAGAGAGTTTCCTAACCAGCAGTGACAGAGCTAAGATTCAAACCTGTTTCATTATCAGTTTAGTACAAGAGGCATAGGACTGTTAGAAGGATTAAATAAAAAGACATATAAAGTGCTGGGGGCAGTATTGGTGGTGGGAGCACTCCCCTTCAAGTGCCAGCATCAACATTCCGTAGTCAGGGGGGGATGTCGTAAGTTAGAAACATGATTGCGTCAACAAAAGTACATGAAGTTATCTTAATAAACTGAAGTGCAAGCTAAGGTCCCATTTATTCTGTGACTAAGAGCTACACATTTTTCAAGATAAGTTTTAGTTTGTTTTTATTTTCTATGTTTGCCACTTGCTTGAAAACCCCCCGCTGCCAATTCCAAGTTATTTGTGTCCCACTCCCAATCTTTTTTATGCTCTTTCATCACAGGGAAATTTTAACATAAAAATCAGAGAAAGATAACATTTTTAAATGCAGCCATTAGGATGACTACCCACCTAAGCAAAAGTTTATGGAAATAAAATTCTTGGTATTACTAGACCTTTCCTTTGTGCTTTTTACTGAGTGATGTTTCCACCTGTGGGAGGTGAGAGCAGGTAGAGCACAAAGAAAGTCTGAGTTCATCCGTCTCCAACATGTACAGGAATAGCAGCCACGTGACTGCTTGCTATATAAAGCAAAGGAACAAGTAATATCTGAGCCTGACTGACGGAAAACATACCCATGTTTTTGCAGTCGAATGTCAGGCTCACAAAAGTACAAAGAAAGAGAGGAAAATATCTCCTTGTTGTCTCTAGAACTGCCCTGTCCAATGCGATCACCACTAGCCACACGTGGCTATCGAGGTCTTCAAATGTGGCTTGTTTGAATGAAGATGTTCTGTAGGTATAAACTATACACTTGATTTCAAAGAACTAGTTAAAAATGGAACAAAATATATCAATTTTTATATCAATTACATGTTGAAAGGATATTTTGGTTATATTGGATTAAATAGTATGTGTTATGAAAATTAGGTACTTCTATCGCTGATAGCAGAAGATGGCCAAGATGGCGGACTAGAAGCAGTCTGCACAACGCTGCTGTCATGGAGAGCTTCAACAGTGGTGGATAGACACTGGCCTTTCGATCCATCCTCTGAGTGAGAGCACTGCGAATCCACAGAGAGAGGGAGGGAGTGAAGTGAAGAAGACAGAAGTGGGACAAGCCGCTCAGCAGGACTGGAGGTAACTAGGGAAGGTGTCCACACATGGGAAGGGGATAGAGGGGAAAACCCTGGGCTCCACATTCCCGTCAGGATACTGCAACCAGAGCAGCAGGGGGGCCCCTCCGCCACAGGAGGCCACTGGACTGATCCAGAGACCCGATTGGAGGCCGTGCAGCTGCATTGCTCCAGAGAGAAGGGAGGGCTGGCTTGTGAGCCGTGGGCGCTATGGCTAGTGCCACTGTAGCATCCCAATCCTGGGACACTTCTTTTGCCCAGGCATCAAATCTGTAACTGCTGCCTCCCCTTTGGCCCTGCCAGGCAGGGAGGGAGCAGAGAATCCCAGTGCTCACATAAGCCCCCTGGGCAAGTGATGGGCACCCCCACCACTGCCACCTCCAGGGGCCCTGGGCAGAGCAGGAGACCACAGGCCCTGTGCCTGCTGCTGAGGCCTGGGCAGTCCTGCTCAACCACACTTCCTGTGGGCCCTTAATGAGACAAAAGCCAGCACAGCCACAGCCTTTGGATCTAGGCAGACTGTACTCCACTGATCTGTTCCATCCAGCTCGGGTGTCCTGAGTGCTGCACCCTGCACGCACCCTGCCCCACAGCCAGCCTGGCCCATATGCATAAGCACCACACCTTACAGACCAGCTCCATCCCATGTAGGCACCCTGCCCTATAGGTCTGTCTGTCCTGGGTCCCCACTGCACTCCACACATGAGCTATGACCTGCTGGACTATTCTGTACTGGGGTCCACTTCACCCCCTGCCCCATGTGCCTGCGGAGTCAGCATGCCCTGTCCCGCACCCTGTACTGACCTTGCCATGCTCATATACCTAGCACTTGGCTACCAGGGCTGCATGTGTGTGTGTCATGACCAGCAGACTTCCTTTATCCCATGTGTGTGCCCCTTCCTACTGGCCAGCCCCACCATGCATGCACACCTTGCACCAGAGACTGGCCCTGCCACAGCGGCCTGGTGACAACCACAGGGGAACAGGGGAGATGCAGCAGAACAGCAACATTAAAGGCTTGTAGTGCATCCATCCAGGCAGCACATTACCTGACTTCAAATTATACTACAAAGCTATAGTGACCAAAACAGTATGGTACTAGTACAAAAGAAGAGACACAGAACAATGGAATAGAATAGAGAACCCAGAAATAAAACCACCTATTTATAACCAACTGATCTTTGACAAAGCAGGCAACAACATATTCTGAGGGAAGGAAGCCCTACTCAATAAATGGTGCTGGGAAAACTGGATAGCCAGATATAGAAGAAAGAAACAGTACCCGTCTCTTGTCATATACAAAAATTAATTCAAGATGGATAAAAGACTTAAATGTAAGGCATGAATCCATAAGAGAAAATGTAGGAAAAAGTCTTCTAGATGTCGGCATGGGCAAAGAATTTATGACTAAGACCCCATGGGCAAATACAGCAACAACAAAAATAAATAAATGGGACTTGATTAAATTATAAAGCTTCTGCAAAGCAAAGTGAATAGATATCCTACATAATGGGAGAAAATATTTGCAAACTATACATCTAACAAAGGGCTAATGTCCAAAATCTACAAAGAACTCAAACAAATAAGCAAGAAAAAAAACAGTAAAAAGTGAGCAATAGAAAAGAAGTTTTTCAAAAGAAGATAGACAAATGGCCAAAAAAAAAAAGCGGAAAAAATGCCCAACATCACTAGTCATCAGGAAAATGCAAATTAAAACCACACTGAGATACCCCCTTATCCCTGTCAGAATGGCCATTATTTAAAAGTGAAAAAACAATAGATGCTTGTGTGGATGCAGAGAGAAAGGAATGCTTTTATACTGTTGGTGGGACTACAAATTAGTACAACCTCTATGGAAAACACTATAGGGATTCCTCAAATAATAAATGTAGACTTATCATTCAGTTCAGCAATCTCACTACTGGGTATCTACCCAAAGGAAAAGAAGTGATTTTATCAAAAAGACACAGGCACTTGAATGTTTGTCACAGCACAATCACAATTGCAAACATGTGGAATCAACCTAAGTGCCCATCAATTCACGAGTGGATAAAGAAAATGTGGTATATAGCATGGAATACTACTCAGCCATAAAAAGGAATGAAATAATGTCTTTTGCAGCAACTTGAGTGGAACTAGAAATTATATCCTAAGTGAAGTATTCTCAGGAATGTAAAAACAAACACCACATGTACTCTCTAATAGTTGGAAACTAAATTGTGGGTGCACATGGGCACAAAGAGATGTAAAAGACATTGGAAACCAAGAAGGGTGGAGGGTGGGAGGGTGGGTGTGGGATAAAAACTTACCTATTGGGTACAATGAACACTATTTTGGTGATAGACACACTAAAAGCCCTGACTTAAGCATCCCATGTAACAAAAACATTTGTACCCCCTTAATATTTTGAAATTAAAGAGAATAATAAATAAACTGTAGCAGAAGAAAAAAAATAAAATTAATTTCATTGATTTCTTTTTACTTTTTAAAATGTGGATACTAGAAACTTTAAAATTATCTGTGTGGCTCACATTATATTTCCACTGGGCATTGCTGCTCTAAAATAAACTCTAAACTTTACCTTGACCTGATCTTTAAGTCTCCAGTACCTTAGAAACATTAGTACACAAAATAACAAAATTCAATTCTAGAAATAGGTACATTTGTTATGTACCTACTAAGAGAATGAAGATTGATAATGCAGAGTTCTTGTCCTTGAGAAAAAGAAAGTGAACTAAAATTCAGTGTGCCCCACCATGGGCCATGCCCTGGGAATCCCTGCAAGCCAGTGCTGTAATTTCTACCACACAACTCACCTCCAGCCTTCAGAACCTCCTCTATTTGGGACCCAGAATCCTCATCAAACTGATATAAGCACAAGCATTCTCTTCCCCATGGTCTTCTCTACACCGTTAGTCATAAGCACCCTTTTTCCAACTCTAGCCTAGAACTATCCTACAAAAACCAGGTAAGTAGGCAAATGGATGTGTGCTTCCCATATTGTATAGTCCGGAGCGGGGACTTTTTTTTTACTTGCGCATTTGTGAGCCTTTGAAATCCCATTAGGTAATCAACTGCAAGGAGATAATAGTGCCCATGCTAGGAAAGCACAGAAACTGAGTTATTTACTTGTCAGTCAGTCCAGCTTCTCACCATATAGCATCAGAAGAGATTACTCTGATTTTTCTTGAAGGCAAAAGCAGTCATCATCTTAGATTTTTTGCATTTGGTAAGTTCTGTTGTTTGATGGGTGACATGTTTTCATTTTATCCATCTGGATTCCTAATTGGCACCTCAAACTTAACATGTCCACAAGGGAATTCCAGATTTCCCACCCTCCCACCTGTTCCTCATACACTATTCCCCGTCTCAGAAAATGGACACTCCATTCTTCTCAGCAGCCAAGCTAAACACCTTGGTGTCGTCCCTGACTCTGCTCTCTTTCACACCCCCGTATCCAATCCGTCAGCGTATCCTTTCAGCTCTACCCTCAACGTAATGTATTAACCAGAAACAGCCCCTTCTCACCACCTGACACCGATTACCTGGTGCAAACCATGGGGTCTCCCTCAGATCACTGTGATGCATTCTAACTTTGTCTCCTTCAGTCTACTCTCAGCACAGCAGCCAGCGTAACCTTGACACAGCTGAGATCACATCACCCCTCTGTGCAAAACCCTCCAGCATGAGAGTGACCACAGCCAAATTCTCTTCGGTGGTGCCCAAGGTCCCATGCTCACTGACTCCAGCTGTATTGGACTCCCTGCAGCTGTTCTTCAAAAACACCAGGTGGTTTCCAACCCCAGGGCCTCCAACCAAAATGCTCCTCCTCCACCTGGCTCACTCTCACCTCCTTCAGGCCTTGCCTCAACTGTCTCTTGTCCCTGCTCTGCCCAAATACTCCCTTCCTCTGCTGTAGGAGTCTTCCTAACACCTATCACCAGCTGGCATATTATGTCTTCCACTCATTTTTTATTATTTATATCCCCCAAACAGAAAATAAACTCCACAAAGGTGGGGGTTCTGTTTGGTTCATTGCTATCTCCCTAGTTCCTAAAATAATGCCTGGCACAAAATATATGTTCAATAAATATTTGTTAAATGAATGAATGAAATTTTCAGATAAGGACATTCAGTGTTAGCCCAAGTCAAAGGCCTAGTAAGGTCCAGAGTCAGGAATAGAACTCAGGTCTGTCTGACCCCTGAGCTCGTGCTCATTCCACTCTCTCCATCTGGCTTGGGAGATTAAGGGCAGGACTCTGAGATCCAACCACAAGAGCTGGTGAGCTGGGATGTGCCATGCGGCAAGCACACACCAAGGTTCAAATGTGAATCCTGCTATGGATGTGCTGAGCTAAAACAGAAACAAGACTTTTGGCAGCATTGTTGACAGTCTCTGAGATCAAGGAAAGTAATTTGAAGACATCTGCTGAAGCTTTCCAGTTTTAAGACTAGCTTTAACTACTTTTCTTTCAGCTATAACTTTCTGGGATAATGAATGTACCATATGTCTCTATTTCCAGGTTCCCATACAAATTAGGAAACTAAAAATGCCAGATGATTAAAACAGACTTCTGCTTGTTTCCATGGGAAATCAACTGCTGTGAACTCTCAGGAAATGAGAGAGAGAGTGTGTTCAGCTGGAGTTGTTCTCTGGTGAGTGGCTACATGCTGCCTGCAACCCAGGTCCCAGTTCACGGGCTATTCAAAATTTTGTCCCAGTTAAGATGCTGTCCTGGTCTGCTCGTCCTGACGGTGCCCAAGTGAGACTACAGAGATCAGTGTGCCTTGTCCTGCTCCTCTGAGCCTCCACCTCCAGAGTGCTATACTCCAGGCCCTCCATGTTAGGTCCCTGGCCAACCATGCCGGGAATATTTACTAATAACAAATAGCCACTTAGTAATTAATGCCAGACCCCCAGCCTCATCCTCCATGTGGTTTCAGAATATTTTGAGCCCTCTGAGCAGGTCTTCTGGAGGACAGAGGGGATGCACCATCCAGGATTCTTGTGGCTACTCACCACTGGGCAGAGTTAATTCAGGGGAGCGGGGAGAGCATTCTGTGAAGCACAGCCACGTGTGCCCTGGGCAACTGCGCCAAGGATATTTCTGGGAGGCTGTGATGATTACTTGTTCCTGACTGCCCTAGAATCAGCACCAATTTGCCTAAAAGAGATAATGTTGAGGAAGGAGGCTGCTAAAGGATTTCATTCTTGTCGTGATGGTGAAAATCTCAAACTTATCTTAGGAAAATTGGTACAGGAGCCGACTCTAGTGTATCCTAACTTGAGGGTTGTTAAATTTCACCCATCCCCCTCCTGCAAGTCGAGGGGGGAAAGATAACCTTTCTTTGCTTTCTTAAACCAGATTGTGACTCGGGCATACCATGGTTAGGTTCAAAGCTGGAAACTAGGCAGTAAAGGACAGTGTAGAGTTTAAATTTGGATTCAGACAACCCTGAAGGCTAATGCTTGTTCTCTACCTTACTGGCTATGAGACCTCAGGGAATTCTGAGCCACAGTTTGAGTGTCTACAAAGTGGACATAGTAATACCTACTCCTCAGGGAGGTTATGAAGATTAAATACGCTAACGTAAGTAAAAGCACTCATCCCGAGCCTGGTAAGCAGCAGATACTCAATGCCTTGTGACTTCTCTTTTCTTTCCCCCTGTTGCTGTGTTTTACTGCCAAAATTGGAGACAGCTTAGTGAGCAGTAAATAGACAGTGCCCTCCCTCCCCCATACACCACTATCACCAGTACCAGCAAATTGATGCTTCTCAGAATTGCTATCTAGGATGTAGATAGAGCAGAGGAATCTAAATCTTCCCACACAGCACACCCATTTACTTGTAACTTAATAGCCAGGCTTGGTTGTCTTGCCTAGGTAGAATATTTTCCAGAGAAACTAAGTGGCAAATGACACTCATGTTGTCTTCTGCCAAAATAAACCATTAGCAGGACCCCAGGGAATTAAGATCGCAATCATTCCAAATGCTTTGCCCTAGGCTAGTCAAAATATTTTGACTCCTCTTGTCTTCAAATGACTCATGGACATGATTTCTTAGCATGAGGCCATCCTAACAGGTTCTATGTAAACCAGATTAGAGGAAGCAGTATCATCATTTTGTGGTCCTGGGAAAGCTTTTAATAAGTCAGTTTTTCCATTACAGCTATGCTATACAAAATAATGCTCTAGTGACCTCATCTAGTTCTATAGATTCCAGTAATAGCTACTTAATACTGCCTCTGTTCTGTTTTCACCCTAACTCAATTCTGACACTAACTACCAGAGTTGGCACAGACTCCACAGGTTAAAGGCAAAGTCCTCTACGAGACAGCCCTCACTTCCGATGCCAGCCACAAGTCTCAGCAGGTCCCCAGGTCACCTACATTTCTGCCCAACTAGCTACAAAGTCAGGGATTCCTGTGACGCTACCAGGTTCAACAATTCATTAGAACAACTCACCGAACTCAAGAAAGCACTGTACTCATGATTACAGACTTATTATAAAGGCTCCGTCTCAAGAACAGCCAAATGAAGAGACACACAGGGCAAGGTCGGGGAGAGAACAAAGAGCTTCCACACCCTCACCCTGTGGACTCACGGCATGACACTCTCTCAGCAGTTCTATGCATTCACCAACCATGAAGCTCCACTGGTCTGATACTCAGAGTTTTTATTAGGGCCCCGTTACCCCACATGACTGATTAAATCATTGGTCAAATGATTGAACTCAGTCCCCTTTTCCTTCTGATTAGTTAAGTTTTTAACCCAGGTTAGGATGGCCCGAAGTTTGAACACTCTAATCACATGGTTGGTCTTTCTGGTGACCAGCCACCATCCTGAAATTATCTAGGAGCCCAAGAGGAGTCATTCATTATCATGACAAAGACACCCCTGTCACTCAGGGAATTATGAGGGTTTTAGGAGCTCAGTACTTTAGGAACCAAGGGGGAAGACCAAATGTAGTCTTTATTATACCACAGTCTCCCATTAAGATTTACAAACCATGCAGGATTTGGGTTTAAACTTTTTCCTTTGGCTAGTGGGAACTTACTTAAAGCAAGTAGAAATTATGCATCGAGAAGCTACTATGGACCAGCCATTCATAATGTATGTGCTGAAAGCAGTACTTTTGGAAGATAAATCAGGTGATTGTAAGGAAGGTGCTCTAGATAGAGCTAAGATGGGAAAACTGGGACGGAGGAAGTGGCCACTGTGTAGGCTTAGAGAGATGAGAGCTAAATGAGGCAAGAGAAGCAGAAAAGGAAAGGGAGGAAAGGAAGGCTTCAAGAGAGATTTTGAAGGAAGATTTCAAGTTATTATAAAGTTTTGTCTCCATTACAAAATACTGCATAATGGTCAGAGGAGCTAAAACTGATTGAAGAGTTCAAACTACTTTTTAAAGATATCTAAGTAATAATGATAAACAAAGTAGTTCGTCTGTGATTTATAAGATCTCAGTATTTTACCTCTTGAACAAACTTCAGGACTCCCGCACACTCCAAACGTAAGACGATTTCTAAAATCATTTTGGGGTTTCAGAGGCTGGGCAGCAATCTATATAAATGCTGTGTTTTAAATGATTTTTTTCACATCCTAAGAAATCATCATCTAAGATTTTAAAAATTCCTTTCCCCTTAAAGCACTCAGAAGTCCCCCACTCTTCCCCACCTCACCCTCTTGGAGACTGGATGGGCTGAGCTGCCAGTCCAATCTGAGCAAACGCATTGTGATGTGATTGCTAGCCTAGGCTGCGTCACAATGTGCCCATTTGGGGACTGTAGAAATTTGGGCAATTTGGGAAGTGGCAGCAACATCACTCCTAATCATGAGAAATGGAAACTTGCCCAGGTAAAGAATTAGTAACTTTAAAAATATTGTCGATTATTCCTCCCTCTCTGGATGTAGACTAAAAGACACTCAACATCTACTGTATATTTATTTTAGGTTATTAAAATATTTTTCAAATGCATCTTACATTTGGAGTGTGGAATATATCAAAACCTCATGGAACATTTCAAGGTAGCTTGTCTGCCTCCTCAAAATGGGTGATACAGTATCTTCTTTCTTCATCAACATGGACTGATGATGGACACGAACTCACCTTTAACAGCCCTAAACTATATTAATTATGTAGAAATGAAGAGCAAAATGTTATATCTGGGAAGATAATAATCCAGGTCTAAAACTCCAGAAGAGCCAGATAACTTATATTTATTTCTCTTTAGCATTCTAGGGAAAAAAAATGACATTTTCCAGCAGCTTAAAATATTCTGATGTTAAAAGGCAGGAAGGATGTGATAAGGGCTTGGGTGTTAGAGTCTGTCTGGGTTCCACTCCTGGTTCTGCCACTTACTGGGCAAGCGACACTACCTATCTGTGCCCTAGGCTCCCTATCTGTGAAATGGGGTTATTAATATTACCTCTGTCATTGTGTTGCTACATGGATGAAATTATATAATACGTGTAAAATGTTTAAGACCAGTCCTCAACAAATGTTAATTGGCCACCCTGTTTGTGTCATCCAAATCACCTCAGCAAGTTGTCAGCCTAACTCTTATAAATTTCCAGGCCCAGTTGCTCCCAAACCAATTATTGTTGTATCTTAAAATCTCTGAAAATTTTTCAATATAAAACTGTTTATTTCAAAACAAGTGATCAAAAACATTATTATAGAAAGCACAATTTTGAGTTCTGGTTTAATGAAACAGTTAATATGAAATGATATCAAATCATATGTAAATAGCTATTGTCTACAGCACCTCACAAACTGAAAATATTGAAGACTGAAGACATTTTAAGAGATCAGGGATGTTTTCAGTCTCCTAAAAGAGACTACAATCTGTCTCCATGCTGTGGTAAAATGCTCCTCCCTTTGGTCATAGGAAGCAGTTCATTTTATCTGAGCTCTAGTCTTTTACTCTTTTTATATTTCTTTTGGAAGCAATCAGTGTAATTAACTCAGAAGCACACTCACACACACACACACACACACACAACCATTCTTTAACATGGTACTTCCTTTTCACTGAGGATTTATTTTTAATTTTTAAAAATAAAATAGAATATAAGATATTTTATAATCATTTTAATGAAATGTTATCTTGCCGGACATAAATTCATGATACCTTTTCTTTGAAATCCCATAATCAGAGTGCATCACTTCTAACAGCCCTCTATTGACTCTGCCTCAGAAACAAGGATGGAGAACTATAAATGCTGTAACTATAAGGCCTAGAAGAGCATTCACAGGAAAGAATATTGAGAATAATGACTCAGGGAGGGGGAACACATAAGAATATCAAGTTATCTTACAAATGTTCAAGTAGAAAAGGGAGAAAAGCTATTTACTGTTAGAAATGTGAAGAGTCTGAAACTATATTACTCTTAGAAACTAAAAAATTAGCCTACCACAGTTGGATGCTGGTAGAAGGCATGAGCCTCCTAGATCAGAGACAAAATAAAGTTCACCACTCACATCATTAGCTATATCCAAATTACCAGCATTTCTGTATCAGTTCCTAGAGTCCGGATTCCCACACGGAGATGCAAAGAGGGCCAGTAAGCATATTCACACGCAGTGGGCTGTGTTATAGGAGAAAAACCCTGACCTTAGGGAATGTGAACCTTTTATAATGAATAGTAAGTATGCCCGTTCTTTGTTCTGGAGAGAAACATTACCTTCACTATACTGGACAGTAAAAGTGCCTGACTTTTGCGGCAGAGAGAGTCATTATCTCTATCATTCAAGGCTATACACTATAGAAATATCCTGTCTGGAGGAATAAGTTGTGACTGCCTGGCTCACGAGATATACAGAAACACTAGACACCCATGGAGAATTGTCTCCTAACACTCATCAATAAATAAGCTATTCTATGGCATCCTTTTTTGTGCTCAGAATGTGTGTTTGCCCTATACCAGTTTCAACTAGGTCTAAAAGGATGCCAGAGAGACAAGAGGCTAACAAGAATATGTAAAAGCCAGGGAGCCACTCCTCAGTGCAGAGAAACAGGGCTACGCTATTGCCAATGAGAATGGGTGCTTTTGTCCTATTAAAAATGACAGAAACTCTATTATGGCTGATGTTTGCAAGGAAAATAGTGGGAGAAAACATTTACCAGGAGGGCTTATCTTGACGTTCATTAAATGAGTTATAGAGCCTATAATTCCCCTCTCTTTCCAAAAATAAAAGTCTTATGAAGGCTCTCCAGTCTTTAACTCTAAAATAACATCATATTCTATCTGCAGCAATTTTGTTGTTCTAGGAATGTTAATAGGTGTGATAAAGGAAATATTCCATGGTCAAATGAAGTTAAAGAAATGCTAGGTTCAGCAAAGTTAAATATGCATTTTAATGCAGGACTTCTCAGAACCCTAAGCATATTAATTAATATGCATTATGAATCTCCAAGAGGAATATAATATTTCCCAAATAAATTTGGCCATAGGCCCCTATTTCTTAGGATATCTCAAGGGGTAGAGTTCTACAGACAGCTGCTTAGAAATACCTCACTAGAGGAATGGTTCTCTCTCTCTCTCTGGCAATGGGTAGTTGAGAATAAAGGTGCTCTGGGAAGATACCGGCTGACGGGTCTGCCCTACCTCTAGACAGATTTCCCATATATGAGGAGCTAGCAGCTGCTTC
Source organism: Lepilemur ruficaudatus (assembly GCA_963574885.1). NCBI lineage: Eukaryota > Metazoa > Chordata > Mammalia > Primates > Lepilemuridae > Lepilemur > Lepilemur ruficaudatus. Next base: position 32,316 of record CAUYRT010019543.1, read on the forward strand.
TTTGACTAAATGCTGGTGATGATATCTACTACTGACTGAAATCTAAGGAGGATTAATATGTATAATTTTAAGATCTATATGTAAAACTTTAGCACAGAATAAACCCTAAGAAATCATCCATCCCAGCCCCTACATTTTTGGATGAGGACTGAAGATACAAAAATATAAAGAGACTTGTCCTCAGTCACAAAGTTAGTCAATGAAAGAGCCATGACTAGAATCCAGATTTTATTAACCCCAGTTTATACTCTTTTCACTAACAGCAATAAGAGTGATCATTAATAATCACCATCACTGACACTGAGCAGGCAAACCAGGCTTTCGTGTTGTTGTTGTTGTTTTTTTCTAGAGAGACAAAAAACATGAGGGAATTCAGGAAATTAAGAAATAAATTTCAAAAAGGCTCACAAAACATACTGTATGTCAGCGTGGGCTTTAATGGCGAGAGCATCTGGGAATGGCTACAGTATTTTCTAAACATACAAAGCACCATCCATGACAATTTTGCAAACAGAGAATCATGTTTATGTGAGTCACAAGAGCATCTTCAATTTCACTACTTGGATAAGGTTTCTTGGGCCATTGCTCTTCATGCAGAGAGAGAGCAGCTTCTTGGTCAAAAGAAAGAAAGAATTTCTTGGTCTTAAAATTAGGTGCTTTGTCAGGGCTGATGACACTGAAATTTGAAGCATTTCAGTGTCAAGCTGTAATTTGAGAAGTTGTATCATACATTGTGTGTGCATAATAAGATACGGTTAGGAAACAACTAAAAATTTTCAGTCCTGGGAAAAATGAGTTACCTTCTTTAGGAGGTATTTGTAATGTATGTTTTAATAAATAAGAAAGTTCTAAACCCTTTAAGACTACTTCATTGTTTTTCAAATAATTCACTTCATGGATAGAACCAATGATTTGTTGATTTAATTAATGAGTTAATACATGCAAAGTTCTTAGAACAGTGGCTGTAGATGCTTAATAAATAACAGCAAGCAACTATTACTTAGTAATGTAGTTATAGCAGTGATATTTAGGTGGAAAAAAAAAGTCACTCCTGAGAATGTCAAACTGATTTTTTTACTTTAAATTTATACTACATATGTACATAGGAAAAAACAACTGTTTTCTCTCTGCTACGCACACCAACACTTCTAGCTAGTGGGCTTTTCCTGACAATTAGTCAGTTTTCCAGCAGACACCACCAACTGGGTGTCCTATAATTTAACTCAATTCTGACAGGATCTACCTGAAGATACCATCTAAGGGCCTAATCCCATAGGACTGCTCCCATCCCTCAACTTCAGACACCAATCACAGGTGGTACGTCCCAGGTTACCCTGTATTTTTGTCCGACTAGGCTATAAATTAGAGGTCCCCATGACCCCACCCCACCAAGTCCAATCATTTGCTAGAAAAGTTCAGGAAAACAGTCTATTTTCCAGATTACTGGTTTATTACAAAAGACATATTAAAGAATACAGAAGACGAGATGCATAGGGCAAGATCCAGAAGGGTCCTGAGTATGGAAGCTTCTGTCCTCGCGGAGTTTTAAGGTATGCCACCCTCGCAGCAAGTGGTTGTGTTCTTGTTCACCAACCTGTAAACTCTCTGAACTCCATCCTTTCAGGTTTCTGTGGAGGACCCATTACACAGGCATGATGGATCGAATCATTAGCACTCGTAATTAAGTCAGTCTCCAGTCCCTCACTCCCTTCTCCCCTCTCCTAAGGTCAGGGATAGGGCTGAAAGTTAAAACTCTCTAATCACTTGATCAGTTTCTGTGGCAACCAGCCCCCATCCTATGGTTGGCTAGGAGCTTTCCAAACATTACGTCATTAACATAAACCCAGGTGTGGTTGAAAGGGGTGTCTTATGAGTAACCAAAGCCACTTCTTTCACCTTTATAGCTCTGGAGCCGAAGACAAAATCCAAATATTATAACAAAAGATGCTCCTATAGCTCTAATCACTTAGCAAATTACAAGAGTTTTAGGAGCTGTGAGCCAAGAACCATAGACAAAGACCAAAAAATACTTATTTTTATTATATCACAGTATAACAATATTTCTCATGTGAAAGTTACTTATCTATCATTGGCCCATCTGAACAATAATTCTAAAAATAAGACCGCTGCCTGGTACATATCATATTGCCTTAACTCAGAGCCACAGACACTTTATGATCTTTTGTTAAGACACTTAGTTTCAGTCATAAAGTGCTTTTCAATTAAAGAGTAAATTGTAAAACCACTGCATGCAGGCACATCTGGGATGTAAATATGCTAATAGAAAAGGCACAAATAAATGCAATTTCAAAAACTACTGAGAAGGTACATCACTAACCTTACTTAATATACTTGATGATTCGACTTAAAAATAAATTTCCTTGCCCATAGGATTGAGGAGTGATTAAGCATGAGAACTCTGAAATTAGACTTGCCTAGGTCCAAATCCCAACTCTTCCACTCACTGGTCATGTGACCTTTGGCTAGCTGCTTGATTACGATGGGCTTCAGTTTTCTCCTCTGTCAGTGAGAGGAAATATACTGCCTATATAATAGATAGCTCTGGTGATAAACAAGACAACGCATACAAAGCTACTATAAGTTGAACAACCCAAATCAAAAATGTTTCAAAGTCTGAAACTTTCTGAGCAGTGACATGACACTTAAAGGAAATTCTCATTGGAGCATTCTAGATTTTGGATTTTTGGATATTGGATGCTCAGCTGGTAATAGTGCAAATATTCCAAAATCCAAAATCCACATACTTCTGGTTCCAGGCATTTTGGATAACAGATATTCAACCTGTACTTAGTACACAGTATGTATTTCATAAATGCTTATCCATTGTTTCCAAAGAAAATTTCACAAGTTAGTGGGAACAAACAATTCTGTCTTGGGGAAGTAAAATATACAAAACTGATTTTTAGAAGAATTTTATCTAAGGTTTTATAATAAACTATTTTTATGTTCTTGGAACTGTGGGGGCAGAAAGGGGATGATCCCTTTCCTTCCTATCACAAGGGTCATGGCTGATAATCCATAAAGAAGGCAGATTAACAAGAGAAAAGCAAAACAAGTTCATTTGATCATAGCTTTATGTGACACAGGAGCCTTCCAGGGAAAACTATCCATTTTGATACTTAGGTTCAATGAAGTATGGACAGCCATGTAGAAATACGTTTGGACAAAAAGGGTGTGATTTAATGCTAATAGACGAGTGAGGAAACTAGGCAAGACCTATCTGCTCAGAATTTTCTTAGCCTCTCCGTACAACATTCCTTCCTCTTGGGTATGGGGCAGAAAGCCTCTGGAATGAAGGTCTTAATTTCTTTATGGCCAGCTGTTGCATAGAAAGGTGGAGGGAGGGGCAAGGGGAAAGGAGAAGATTAGAGTAATATATTTAGGCTTTATGGCTGGCTTTGGGGAAAAGGGGTTCTGGTTTCTATGACTCACCTTGGGGAAGACGAGATTCTAGTTTCTGCAGCTTGCCTTGGGTGAGAGACAGGAGAGCAGGAGGAGGCCAGAGAGAGACTTTGTTTCTGAGGCTGCTTCTTAGGCCTTCACTTGGGGGTATCATTTCCTGGGCCCCAACAGGACCACCATCTCCTCTGGTACAAATTAACTTCCATTTTAGGGTCAACACTACATCTGACCACATTACTTCTCAGGCAACTTCCTGCTCAAAGGACATTTTCTAGGGAAGGTTTTATTCTTCCTGTCTTAACATTTTTAATGTCATAGAGTCAAGGACTTCAAAACTGTTGCTAAAGGTACATTTATCTTGCAGATATTAATTCAGAAAGTGCTAATGGTTGCAACAGTGTAATCAGCTGAAACTTAAAACAACAATGTTTTTTGTTCCTTCCCACAAAGCTCACAGATGGTCTGGGGAGCAGATGTGCACAGGGTGGATAGAGAATGCAAAGTAAAACCCTGCTGGTGGTTTGGGTTTAGAATTTAGATTTTACTTTCACTATTACCAGGCAGCATCAACTGATATCAAATGTAAAACAAAATAAGAATAGCAGGTTATTCTTAAAGAACAATCCCAGCATTGAAAAATCAAGCAGATACATATACATAATGCATAATTTTAGAACGAATTCTTTATGAGCTAAAGGGCTCAAGTTTTAAAGCCTGTACTATAATACGAGTTACACTGAAAGTCAGAAGGAGTACAAGAAATTGAAAGATTTTAAAACTCACTCTTTTAACATTTAATACCAGGTCCTGTGCTAGGTGTTGATGATGGACATAGAGATGAGTCAAGATATAGTCCCTGCCCTGGAGAGGTTCCAAGACTCAGTAGCGAAGCAGGCACATAAAGAGATAAATGGGAGCATACCATGCCTAAGTGCTCAATGATAGCTGTTCAATCTAACTGCTGTGGGAGCACAAGGAAGGGAAAATTACACTTGCCTGGAACCTGCAGCAGCTTCACAGAGAAGGTGACTTGTGAATTATGCCTTTAAGGAACGATACAGCCCAGCCTGAGTTTTCTTGTGCCTAACAACAAAACAGCAATGGAACATAATTACCATTTCCATACAGCCTACTAGAGGGGTTACAGAATTCTCTCTTAAGTCTTACCACAACCTTAGAAAGTAGCTATGTTCCAACATGTGAGAAAAGTGAAGTCCAAAGATTAAGAAGCTAAGGGTCACACAGCTAGCTAGTGAAGCAGGATGTGAATCTAGACCTGTATTGTTCCAAATCCCTTCCCATAGCCCTGCCCAGGAATATCTATTTCTGCTCCCTACTGTCAACCTGTACATGGTTAACTTGTAACTATGTAGAGCCCCAGCATGGGGACTCACTCTGGACGCCCATCTAGAATGTCAAACTTTGGCCTAAAGAATTAGGTATATAGGCCAGGCATGGTGGCTCACGCCTGTAATCCTAGCACTCTGGGAGGCCGAGGCAGGCGGATTGCTCAAGGTCAGGAGTTCGAGACCAGCCTAAGCAAGAGCGAGACCCCGTCTCTACTAATAATAGAAAGAAATTAATTGGCCAACTAAATATATATAGAAAAATTAGCCGGGCATGGTGGCGCATGCCTGTAGTCCCAGCTACTTGAGAGGCTGAGGCAGAAGGATCGCTTCAGCCCAGGAGTTTGAGGTTGCTGTGAGCTAGGCTAATGCCACAGCACTCTAGCTCAGGCAACAGAGTGAGACTCTGTCTGAAAAAAAAAAAGAATTAGGTATAAAGTGAAAGGTCACCATGCAGACCATATACGTATACCAGTTCACCAAGCTCACAGCACCCTCGCCTTTCTCTGAACTTCAACCACATTTAGTTCAAAGTGGTTTATTCTGGTCCATGTGTATACCAGATCCTCACTCCCAGGAACTGTGAGCACTCACCTTGAAGTCAGGTAATAAGCATTACACTGCTTTGAGACCCTCAGGGCCCAGCATTCACACAAGTTGACTTTGATTGATAATTCACCCAGTGCCGTACAGAGTGTGGATGTTGATTTGCGTTAGATTGACTGAGGTGAGACAACTTAGAATTAAGGTTTAAATGCTATATAAAATAAGAAAAAAGGAACCTAAGCAGTATAGCATAGCGGTTTTTAGACTAGTAACTCTCAAGCTTTAATATGCATATGAATCGCTCGCCTACACATGCAGAACTGTCCAGTTCACCCTATTAGGAGACGAGCGTGGTACTGCAATAAAGCAACTCAGGGGGAGACTTGGCTTGCAGGAGATACCTGTACCATGTTTCCAAACCTTGTTGCTGTTCCAGGCCCTTTTGCTTTCAGGGCAATGAACAGCAGTAAGGACAACAGTAGCTATCATTTATCGAGTATTCATAAAGTGCTTAGAACCGCTCTGGTGCTTCAAGCATGTTTTCTGACTCTCACAGAATCTTACAGTACTATACCTGTACGTATTACTGATGGGAGGAGAATAAAACAGAGCAGTAACTTCCCTAAGTTTAAACAGGATAAGCAAAGATTTAATCCTGGTTCACCTGAGTCCAAAGTCTAGGGTTCAATGGTTCCTTGACAGGGAAGCCTAATCTTGTGGTCAGGATGCCAATGGTACAAGGAGGATGGAAGGCAGAAGTGCACTCAGAAAGCTCTTGCAGAGTAAGGTCCTCCACAGGAGGTTTGTGCTTTTAGTGCTTGCCTCCCTGAGTGTTTAAACCCGGGTAAGGTATTTAAGAGCTGAAGCTACCTCAGAGTAGTTCTGCATCTACCTGGTGGCTTATGAGAGATTTGAATTTTTTAGCGCATGGCTAAAGTCAGGCTTTGCCTTTTTCCCAGAGACTCTCTAGGAATTTTTCCACCTGCTGTCTAGGAGGAAAGCCCCAACATAAATTTTTGTCTTGATCTAAGTTAATTAAGGCTGGTGTTAGGGTCATCTCCTAAGGCCTAAGAAGGTTTAAGGTTGCCTTCTGGTAAGGACACTCAACATCACCTCTGGAATTATAAAAAGTGTAGTATTTTGCTGGGTGAGCAGGGGAAAGCAGTTAAAAGCCAAAGAGGACAAATTTTCTTTTCACTTTGGCTTAGAAGTGGAAACATGGTGAAAGGAGGTAACTGCTTTCTGAGGGCTTGCTGTGTAAGAACAGACCCACTGGCAAATAACTATTAACTAGCTGTCTATCAGTAATTCACACGCATCTATCTGTCTTTTCCAGACTCCCAAGACGGAGCAATAGTTTAAGTTTTGATGCTCTTAGAATAGCTACCACTGATTAGGCATTCCCAGAAGACACCATGTTACTGAGCAATCTTGTCTGTACATTTTTTCACTGGGCAGATTTTCCACACAGAGAGTTGCCAGCTTTCAAGAATTCAGCGTTTGCTTTTTCATCCTGAAATTGGGTGGAGGAATGGGGAGAAGAAAAGCACGGTTCAGATCAACCAGTGAGGAAAACCCTTGCCCCATGCTCTTTAAACAACAGGTGGTTTTGCTGTGCCCTGTCAACTCCTTCGCACACTGCAGGAAACTGCGGGCGGAGCATTCAAACCGAGTCTCTCTGGAACCTTGCGTAGCACGTCTGGCAGTGCCGGGCAGTTGGGGATTCCTGCCAGAGAGCAGACGTGGTTGTCAGGGGTGCAAGGTCTTCATGATCCAGGGATACTGGGTGTCATCCTTTTCCTTCTCCGCCTCCCTCCGTCGGCGCATCCCAGCCCCCTCACCACCCTTCTGTTCTTATGAGGCCCTTCGGGTCCCATGTGGAGGGGTTGTCTTCATTCTGGCACTGGCCTTTGGAGGAGTTCCCCAAACGGCTATTTTTAGCGGCGGCTGCCGCCTTCTAACTTACCCCGGGAGGAGCCGCGGTAGCCGCACGGGCGCTGGGCGCACAGGAGCCTCGCGTTTCCCGCGCTTTGTCAGGGATGAGGGTGGAGGCGGTATCGGACGCAGCGGATGCCCCGCGCAGCGCCCTCCAGGTGGGCGTCTCAGCGGTGGGAGTGGCCCTGTCGCCAAGCAGAGGCAGGATTTCTCTCCCCGTCCTGGAGAAAGCCTCCAGCGGCCGGCCGCAGCCCTCGCCGGCGGGTCCCGGGCGCGGGGTCGCCTCCGCCGGGGAGGAAGCTCCCGGACACCGCGGCCTGCGTCACAGCGGGGCTGCACCGCGGAGTCGGCGCGGCGCGCGCTGGCGGCGACCCCGGGCCCGGGCGCTGGGCGGCGCTGGCTGCCGCTGGCCCGGCTGCGCGCGGGGCGGCGCTGGAGGCGGCTCCGTCCGCGGCCGGGGAGGCGGAGGGGCGGAGGGCTGCGGGGCTGGGGCGTCAGCTGCGTCCCGCCTGGGAGCCCGCGAAGGGAGGCGGAGGGAGGCGCTTCTGTGGCCGCGGCCGCAGCGCTCCGGGCGCGGCGAGCAATGAGCAGCAGCCCCGCGGGCCGCCCGCCAGCCGCCGGCCGCTGCTGAGCGAGACCCGGAGACAGCCCGCCGCCCCCCAGCACCCTCTGCAGCCGGCGCCCTCGCGCCCAGAGGTAAGAGCGGGACCCGCGCGGGGATGGAGACGGGCAGCCCGCGGAGGACGCGCCCCGCCTCGCTCGCGTCCCTGCCTCCCGCGCGCCCTCCGACTAGCGGAACGCGGTCGCCTGCCCGGCGTGGAGCCTGCCGCGTCTACGGCCCAGGGGCCCGCCGAGCCCTACCCCAGCCACCCCACGCCAGCCCGGGCGTCCGCGCCAGGGACCCCCGCCCGGCGCCAAGCGCCGCGCTCGCGGCGGGTTCTGCGGGTGGCGGGGCGGGAGGGCACGCGGGGAGAAGGCGCGGCCGCGGCCGGGGGCGATCGTCGTTCTTTCCTGCCGGGAAAATCCCTGGGACCCCGGGGCCTGTCCTTGCCAGTCTGTTCCCCCCCCGTGCCACCTCCGAACCCCTGAAGTTGGCACTGGGGGGAGGGAAAGGAATTTGAAGGTCTCTGAAAGAGACGGGAGAGCACGGTCTGCTCACCTGCTGGACCGGCGGGGACAGAGGGGCTTAGCCGCATCGGGCGGGCCCCGGACGCCAGGTGTCTAGGCCGGCGGTCGCGGCCGGGACCGCTGCCCTCCTCCCAAACCCGAGGCTCGCGCATCTTTTCCTTTCCGGCTGGTGCTCGGCAACCAGGTGGTTAGGGATGGAGTTAGCCACTCAGGGACCTCAGGATGTGCTCTGCGGACGCTGATGCCTTTCTTTTCTCCCTCGGCCGATGATTCCCTCTCCCCACCCCAACCCCCACGCTCGCCGGTGTACATCGATTCCAAACGGTTTCTCCAAAACCCCGCACCGTCCCTAGCTGTGCAAGAGCCACCTAGCCCGCATTCTAATGCGGATGTTTCAGAGTGCTAGGGCCAAACTTCTCTTGGTTTCAAATTCCTTAAGCATTGTACACTCCCAGCAGACCAGCTAGGAAACATTTTTAGGAGGTTCCCATCCTCCTTAAAGTAAAAAATAAGAACGAATCAATCTTTGTGGGAGTGCCCGCGCTTGGCCGAGGGAGGCTTGAATTACTCTGTTTAACGCGGCCTTTGGGGAGAGGAATAGGTAGAGGAAATCGCAGCCCTATTTTAGTCACGTAATTCTTTCGAGACCGCGGTAGTGTGAAAAATGTAGCCTTACCCAGCGGCCACATTTTCAGACAGGTATGTGTTGGTTTCCCAAAGCATGGATGAGGCATCAGCGTGGACAGGTCATTAGGATGCCATCCAGATGAGGGAGGAGTGAAAGTGATGGGGATCCTCTCTGTTGGCACAGCACTGCAAAATCGCCAGAGCCGATCCATTTTATACATGTATAAATCCTCCTTACTTTTTAAATAATTTGTGGAAAACTGGCAAACCCAACACGTAATCTGAACTTCACAGAACTTGCTCAGGTCCATAAACAGTGTGTTGGATGTGTGAACAAAGAAAACAGAATAGATTTATACAACTGTATTCTATTTTGAATTTCTTGTTACTTGTTTGTGAAGGCAGGGGTGTAACCCTGATTTGCCATACTTTGGAGTGATTAACTTAAATTGCATTTTGGAGTCCGTTTGTTTATTTCCTTTCAGGGAGATGTAGGGACAGTTTTGCAAAGATGGATATTTTCCATGAGTCGCATAATAGATTGATCACAGTTAAGGGCCCACCAACCCAATGACTGTATCAGATAGCAAGTATATTTAACAATTTTCTTGTTAAAAAAATTATCAAAGCCTTTGTTAAAAATACTAATCTCTTACTTCGCAGATTGACTAAGCACTTAATGAAATGTGTTTTTAAAAAGGAATGCTTTTTGTGAAAAATATGCATTAGGAGCTATAAGAGAAATGAAAGAAACTTTTTCACTTATATCAAGTTTATCTTTTAAAAACAATACAAAGTTAGAAATATTTTTAACTCCTAAGGGGTCCAAGTCTTACCAAATTGTTGTTATGATCTTTTAATAGTCTGTAGTAATTTTGTTATAGTCATAATAGAGCCCAAGTTTAAAAAGAAATGAAGTGGAAACTATACTTATTTGCAAATAATTGTGTTAATGATTTAATGTGGTTCATTACTATAATATAGTCTAGCTGTGGTAGGTGATTAATACACATTATCTCAGATTCTTACAACAAATCCCTAAGGTAGATGGTACCATCCACATTTACAGAAGAAAGAAGGTCAGAGTTTGTGACTTGCCAAAGACCATACAGCTAAGTTAATGCCTGAATAAGGCCAAGCCTCTTTAGTCTTAGTGATATACTTTGTTCTATTATCCAAAACTGCTGCGTTTTTTTCCTACATAAATCTATTGTTAACTTACCATAATGACTGTATGGGGATACAGAGGTTGTAAAAATCACCTGTCCAAGGTTTTTCATGTAGCTAGTGTATACAATTTGAATTTTGAATTAAGGCCACCTGTTTCCAAAATCTATGTTCTTGCCATTGATTATATTAAGTGACTGATTCAGAGCTCAATCTTATGGACAATACTCTCCTGCCCACCAATTTTTCTCATCTACATGTAGATGATGGTTTCATGGGCTGCAACATACTCCCAAGATTTTATACTCCATTCCTGGTTCACTCATAAAAGCATATTACATCTAATGAGGGTTACATTGGTATGGAGGTATACTTGACTCACTTAATTTCTTTCGAAATGTAAATCATTCTAGTCTGGCATGGAGTAAAGAGCATGGCCTCAAGATAGGAAAAGCTAATATCAAATTCTCACTCAACTGCACAGCAGGGGTGCAAATGAGCTCACATTATTCAACTTCTCTGAACTCTAGTTTCTTCATGTGTGATGAGGTTAATAAAGCTTATCTAGCTGGACCATTGTGCAGATTAAATGTAACAATGCATGTAACGGACAGCTCCTGTCACCTAGTGGGTGCTCAGTAAGGATAAACACCAGTGTATCCTAGCACTAACTGAAATTTCTGCTGTATTTCTTCATGTAATTTTGCATGCATGTAATGATTAGTCACTGCTATCAATGATTCACTCTTCACACAGTTATACAGAGGTCTAATCTGGATTTTAGTACCTTTAACTTTTGAATTGCATCATTTTTTTGTGGTCTGGAGTTAGAAACATGCACTCACCTTTTGTAGTTTTTCCTTTATTCTGCATTTTTGGGAACTTTACTAGCAATATTTTAACAGATTGGAATTTGTATTTTTTGGCAAGCACACTTTCCTGTTTTCTGCCTCTCCTGATCTCTTAGCCTTGCTTATCATACAGGGTATCATGACAATGCTAGTACCTCCCTACCACATACCTCACTCTTGACCAAGCCTCTACCAGCTGAAATTCTGTATCTTCTTCAAGGCCCAGCATAAAATCCACCTCCTTCCTGAGCCTGTATGCCACCCTCTAAATCTGTTGTCATCTCACTTATATAATAATTCAAACAACATGTGCCCCTAATGCTTTTTAAAATTTTTAAAAAACTTTTGGTTATTTTCCCAGGTAATATACTCTGAAAGACTATAAACTCTTTGAGGTCAGGGATAATTTTTAAAGTTTATTTATAGTCTTTGCTTGGGATAACACATAGATGGTTTCTATTTCCTGAATGACACATCAGATATTCTAAGAACCTTACAATAATTAGGAAGGACACCCAAGTTATTTGTCTCTATTACATGATTGTTGATGGCAATAACTTCCTTGTTACCTTGAGACTTGTTCATCCCAGCCTTCTCCACTAAATATAACTAGTGATTACATTTACTGGAAGGCCATCTTCATAAATAAAGCCTTGGCCATTAGGTACTATGTTAGATAGCTGTGTTTCATTAATAAATTTCTCTCATGGTGATATAATAACCTCATTAGGTTGCAAATATATTGAGCACATCAACAGTATTTGAGTAGTTTGGTAGTTGAGATAGGGTAATGGCCCAGATGGATTTCTTTAATTAAGAATAGGATTTACCTGTGAGAAAGGAACACCTGCCTTGGAGAGAAAGTTGAGATAATGAGCAAGGAGGATTTCAAACCACTTGGAAATAGGACTAATCCTGGCTCAGTGCAGAGGTTACAACCGAAAGTGACTTTCATGAGAAAATTAACACAGGCAAAAGACCCAGAGAGTCTCACCACAAATATAAAGGGTAGAAAGATGAAAAGGAAGAGGTAAAAGAAATTAAGTGTGCCTATAATGCTGTATGACTGAGGTCTGCTAGATATTGGTCATTCCTGGACTATAAAAATAGGAAAGAGACTGTGGGGTCAAGAGGGGCAAGAGAGGAGAGAAACTAGTGTAGCCTCGGACATCTAGCACATGGATATACTCCCACTTGCCCCGGGGCCAGCACTGAAGGTAAAGAAGTATTCTTAGAGCTTTGTTTAAAGCAGATAATTTGGCAGGAATATATTGAAAATTTCCCAGTCATTACAAAGTTGAGAATGATTAAGCTCTTTTCCAATATCAGGCATTAAACAGCAACAACAACAACAACATAAACCCCTGGACTATCTACTTACAAGTGTAACACTTTAGGATCATTTTCTGGTGTCAGATGGGTGTCCTTGTAGAATAGGGTTCTATAGTCTGTGGTATATCTAACCAAATGGCAGTTGACGGAGGAATGGTAATATGGGTTCAGAAAATAAATAGGGTTCAGAAAAGAAAATGAAGAATTGGCAAAATTAAAAAATCAATTTTAAGAAAGATCAATTTTAAAGCTTAAGGAAGTAACTGAAAATGTTTCAGATAGCCGAAGTATTCTGAGTCAAGAGAATCCAGGAGAGTTATATGTTCTTTAAGCACGGTCCCCAACCTTTTTGGCACCAGGGACGGAACTGGTTTCATGGAAGACAGTTTTTCCATGGATGGGTGCTTGGGGGGGGTGGTTTCGGACAAATTCTCATAAGGAGTGTGCCACTTACATCCCTCGGATGTGGTTTACAGTAGGGTTCACACTCCTATGAGAATCTAACGACGCTGCTGATCTGACAGGAGGCGGAGCCCAGGCAGTGATGCATGGGATGGGAGTGGCTGTAAATACAGATAAAGCTTCCCTTGCTCACCTGCCGCTCACCTCCTGCTGTGTGGCCCAGTTCCTAACAGGCCACACACCAGTACCCGTCTGAGGCCCAGGGATTGGAGACTGCAGCCTTAAAGAACCGTTCAAAGGACTCAGAAATGTAAAAGTTATTCCCATAACAGAAAAGGTTGTAAAGGTAAGCAAGAAGGAAAGTTAGCTTGTGTAAACCAGAAAACTACCCAACGGCTCGAAAAATGCAAGGGAAAACATAATGGAACTCATAGAGAAATGCTTTTCAACCTTTTTTTCATTATCACTCTCAGTTTACAAGACTTTTTAAAATAAACTGTAGTACCACAGATGCACTGTTCATCTGTTTATGGACTGTGACCCTTTAGTGGATCACAAACCATTATTTAAGGTTTTTTTATCCTTCCCTCCCCAACCCATTCTGCCAGGGGGAAGATTGTCCTCATTGAGAACACATGGTGTAACATGATTCTATATTATATTTGAAAATCACAAAAGAGCTACATGAAACTTAAAGACACGAAGAATAATCACTGCATTAATATAGTTTGTATGACTGTAGATGATACCTTAATTTACAAATCCTCTGGAATTAAATTGCTTTTATTTTGCCTCTGTTTTTAAAAAGCATAATTTTTGGCCCCTTAATAGAAATTTATATGTAAAAAAATGTAAGACTCCTAGTCCCTTATTTATTTATTTATTTTGAAACAAGATCTCCCTCTGTCACCCAGGCTAGAGTACAGTGGCATGATCTTAGCTCACTGCAGCCTCGAATTCCTGGACTCAAGCAATCCTCCTGCCTTAGCCTCCCAAGTAGCTAGAACTATAGACTGACACCACCATGCCTGGCTCAGATTCCCTTATTCTAGATTTATAAAAGTGCTGTTAGCATCTGTCTAGAAAATGTGAACTGCATTTATTTGAAAGACTTTGCAGCCTTGTTAATTTCTCTCTGGAAGGTGGTAAAGGAACTTTTGCAAAGTAAAGCAGCTTTCCTTGAAACAGTTTTTGAGACACTACTTTCTTATCTGGGATGATGGTGGAGGAACTGTCTTCATAGGTTGTAGATTCTATCTGTTTGGGTCTGTTTAGAACTATTCTTTTAATTCACTGTTAGCTACAGACCTGGCAGAAATTTTCTTTAACCCTTTCTCTTCATGCCCATGTAAAGATACTCAGGAAGATTTCCTCTTTTCTCTTCATTCAAAGGCAATCCGTTTGTTTAATGAGTTTTTCTCCTACAATACAGGACTAACTGTGACTACTAAACCTTCATTCTTAGAGGTGTAATATGTAAGTGAGAAGCTGTAGGTCTAGTACATAACTAAATGACTCACTGACTGAAAAACAGAACACTATAAATAACCACTTACAAACACAGGAAAATATACAGAAAACCTCTAAACCAATTTTCATAGTATGGTTTTAACTTAGACAAGTGCAAAGACAGATGCAAGGCGATACACAAATAAACCCATTGCAGGCAAAACACAAAATAACTTGAGGCTTTTGTGAATGTTATCGAAGGATAATTTCTTAAAAGTTAAACATGACTCTTAAACAAATATAGAATGCACATGCCAAAGATTTAACTCATAAATGAGGGAGCCAGCAGGAAGGCAGAACTGGTTCAAAGACTATTCAAGGAATTATTTTTAAAAAGAATATTAGAGTAACACGGCTAGGTTAGATATAAAACTTGGTAATATCCTTCAGGGAAATAAAAACCATGTTTTGAGTTTTCTTTTTCACAGCACAAAAATGTACAAGTCAGGAATTTAATTAGTAGGAATTAGCAAGTCAAGAAAAGGTATATTTCCCTGAATAATCCTTGGGTGAGTCAGTTAAAAAATTCCTGAGTATTACATTGAAAGGATATACTCCTCTCCTTTTGCCTCATTTCCAAGTGTTGTGTACTTTTTTAAACAATGCATACTTGCTCATCCTAAGCTCTCTTTTTAAGGGTTTTCGTTGTTCCTTAGTAATAGAATGGATATTTAACCATAGGATGTGTCAAATATGAAACACTGGCCATGGAAGTCCTCAAACTTAAAACATAGTACAGAAATTTTGGGTTCTACACTTCTACATTTACATTCCTCAGATATCAAAATACTGCTATTATTTCATCCTGGGAGAGAGTCCTGTTTTAACTCCAACCCCAAGTTCAACCCATTCTTAGGGTCCAAACAGCTCTCCAAGCTTTCAGCCTAGATGCCAAATCATCTTAAGCCCAGTAAACTGGTGTCCTTTCAAATAGCCATTAGACGTTGACATTCAAGTGCTCAAATTGCCACACTGCAGCAAAATATCTGAGGATCAGGAAGAGAAGCACAATGGATCTCAATAGCATACGTGCCATGAAGCGCTTTGATCCAGAAGCTGCCAACAACTCTGCTTCTCTTGAGGTGACCAAGTCTCCTTGGGACTTGCAGGAACCATTACAATAGGAATTTACAAGCTGTGGCCTGTGTGTTTGGGTTTGCAACCTGTTTTTGTATGGCCCACTTGCTGAGATTGGTATTCACATTTCTGAAGCATTGTTTAAATTTTTTTAAAGAATATGCAAAATAGAATTTATATGACCCACAAAGCCTAAGTATTTACTATCTCTTCCAATGTAGGAAAAAGTTAACTAATCCTGCATTAAAAAACAAATTGACAACTTACTTGTTAGTATGTACTAAAATTTTATAATAAATTTACTGTAAGGGAAAAGCTCTCGAGTAGACAAATTCAGAGATTTGCTGTTGGTAGGGACATTTTATAGCAAAAGAGAATGGTTAGAAAATCATTAGATTTGACATCAAAAGAAAATAATATTTGGTTACAGGTCACTAAACTCTCGGTTGACAACTGGTCAGCTGAGTGAGTGGTAACTCATTTCCCAGAATAAGTCTTAGTGTCATTAAAGTTCGCAAGAATCAATGACTTAAGCACTTTATCAGGAACAGTAATTTCTATCTGGGAGGAGGCTATAAGCAATATCACACTAACAGGTTTGGGGCAGTTTTCTTTTTCAAGGAATGTAGTAGTATATTTTAAAAGCATACAACGGGATGTAGTAAAAGAGGAGTAGACAGTAGGAATCTTTTGATGCCACCCTAACTTAAAACTTGTTAAAGTTCAGACTACACAAATTAACAGGAAAATAAAACACTTGGAAAAGAATCAGAAGACTGTCACGAAATGGATTAAAACATTAAAAAACAGAATCTGTGTGGACAAGATGAATTGATATGTTTCAGCTAAGATGAGGTCAAGGAAAAAGTTCATAATGACTTCCAGGGGTATGAAGGGATCTCCAGCTGAATATGAAGGGCAGTGGTACAACTCTTCTGAAAAGAGGGAAACATTTAACCTACAGCTAGGATTTGGGTGGTTAAAAAGAACTTTCAGACATCAAGTAATCAGCCTTTTCACAAATTTTCGTAGAGGCTGGGTCTTTGGGATATCTTAGAAATAGAACAGAGTTGGGGCTTTCTGCCATGGGTCTTGCCTGAAGGTTTAGCCAAATAACCCCTAAGATCAGCCTTGTGTTTATAATTTTAAGACTGCACCGGGTGCAAACCACCAGATCTGCTAGACTTTGAGGGGCTTAAAAAACAGCCACTGTCAGCCAGGCGCGGTGGCTCACACCTGTAATCCTAGCACTTTGGGAGGCTGAGGCAGGCGGGTCGCTCAAGGTCAGGAGTTCGAAACCAGCCTGAGCAAGAGTGAGACCCCGTCTCTACTATAAATAGAAAGAAAGAAATTAATTGGCCAACTAAAGATATCCAGGAGTTTGAGGTTGCTGTGAGCTAGGCTGACGCCACGGCACTCTACAGCTCGGGCAACAGAGTGAGACTCTGTCTCAAAAAAAAAAAAAAAAAAATCCCAGTGTTCACTCATTGACCCCACAATTCCAGGTTGGCTTTGAATGCAGCCGCTTTATCTGCTGACCTGAACACAGCTGTTACACTCCACCCCCATCCCTGAAGTGACAGATTGAGTTCATTGAGCAGGTTGACTATGTTACACAAGTAAGCAAGTTTTGTGATCCATTCTGTATCACTGAAATGTGCTGCCAGTGGTGACTGTTTTTAAAAGAAATCTCTGGAGTGGCTGTCATAACTCAAAAACTCCGGCCAGTGACCTACCTTTAGAAAGCCATCTCACTTCTGTGTATGAGAGAAGACGTGTGTGCTCCGCGTCCATCTCCTCACAGAGCTGTGTGAACAGATGTGAGTTAAGGGCATGTACTTTAATGTGGTTGATAATTTTAATCACATCCTGCAAAACATTTAGTTCAGGTGACATTTTTCGGCTAGCCAGCATTTCTCTATGGATAACACAGTGCGTAGACTCACATTCAGTAGAGACCTCCTTGACCCAAACAGTGAAACCAGAAAGCCATCTAGTCATGGCAGCCACTCCGTCTGTGCGTATACTGACACAAAATGACCAATTCAGTTTTCCTGGTACTTGATCATTCAAAGATGTGAATAGTTCTGCAGCTGTGGTGTTGGTTGGCAACAAAAGTGCACATAGCATATACTCATGCACATCTTCCTGAAAAACATATCACACAAAAACAAGCTTTGTTGCCTTGTCAACATCGCTAGACACGTCACCTTGGGTTGTGTGACATAGTGACTCATTAATCCTCTCTAACAATTGTGCCTCAGTATCCTCTGCTATTTCATCAGTTTGTCCAGTTATGGTGCTGGCTGAAAGAGGAACCCGTGCCACCTTTTGAACTTCAGTCTTTCCTAAAAGTTCATGGCAAATGTCCTTAGCAGCAGGCAGGATCAACTCTTCACCAATAGTAAAGGGCTTCTTAGCTTTAGCAATGCAGTTAGCCACTAAGAACGATGCTCTCAGTGCAGACACATTTGATGAAGTGGTGGCCTTCAGTAATTGCTTCTGTTCTTTGTGTTCACTTTTTTTTTTCTCCTTTTGAAAAACTCCAGAGGCTTATCTTTTGATGCAGGGTGTTTGGTCTCCATGTGGCAAAGCAGTGTTGAAAGTTTCATAGCATTGTTGGATAGCCAGTTACAACATATTATACAAAGCAGGCTTGGAGAATGTGAATCACCTGTTGCAAAGAACCCATAGTTTAAGTAGGACTCCTGATATTTTCTTTTAAATGTGGCTTTCATTTTATTGGCAGTCTTAGGTCTTCTGCTGTCTCATCATTGGGTCTTTCCCCCTTTTCAAAGAAGCTCTCTAGTGATGTTTGTTTTTTACTCATTTTTGCTAAGGTTAGCTTGTGGGCTTACCAAAACTGTGACTGAGACAAGTGTGCAGTCTGGGAAAGAGGCATGAACAGAAGTAATAAATAAAACAATGGGTGGGCCATGCATGGACTAAAGTGTAGGATTCTGACTTAAAACTTGACACCAGATGAAGCTGTACAATTGAAGTACATCAACTCACTTGCCCATATGAAGCCTGCCACCAAATGGAGCTTGATTGTCACTTGCCACTCACTGGTAGGATTTTCATATGCGTCTGCAAGCAATTGATTTATTATGGTCTCTGTCAAATCAAATCTCTCTGCTAATGATAATCTGTATTTGCAGCTCCCCAGCACTAGCATCACCACCTCAGCTCCACCTCAGATCATCAGGCGTTAGATTCTCATAAGCAGTACACAACCTAGATCCCCCACAAGTGTGGTTTACATTATGGTTCTTGCTCTTGTGAGAATCTGATGCCACCACTGATCTGACAGCAGGTGAAGCTCAGGCTGTGATGCAAGCGATGGGAAGTGGCTGTAAATGCAGATGAAGCTTCGCTCCTGGCTCACCACTCACCTCGTGCTGTGTGGCCCATTTCCTAACAGGCCACAGACCTTTACTAGTCTGCTGCCTGGGGGATGGGGGACTGCAGATCTAAAGTATATATAGATGTAGTCTTGCACTATTAGTATTAGTTTTTGTCAGTTGAAATAAGGAATTGTAGAGGGTTAGTAAGAATTAGAAGTCAAAGTTGGTATACCAATGCATTTAAGAAAATTTATTATTATTATAAAATGCATTTGTTTATAATATTTTATTGTTAAGATAAATTTCAAATATCAACTGTTATTTTAGGTACAGTCATTTTCTGAAAAATAAAACCTGCCTAACTCATACAAAAATTCAACTAACAATTTGACCTTTTTTCCTTTCTCTTTCTTGTTATTTTTTTCATTATATGGCAATTTCCTCTTTAGAAAAATGAGTAAGGCTAGTATTCTGTACCAATTGGCTTGATTTCATATGGTTTATCATGTGTTTTGACTTTTTTAAAGAAGATATTTAAAATATAAGCATTGTAGTTTTACATTTATAAATATTTAACGAAATTTAGTGAACTTCAATTCCTGAATATTCTGAAAAGGATATTCTGTATAAAATTGTGAGTATTTTATCAAAACAAATTTACATCTATTTTTTAATATCTGTATGTTAACACTACCAAATTAATATCTAATTTAATCATCCCCTCAACAACTCCTCCGAAATGAAAGAGGGAGGTACTCATGGTTGATGAAATGTAAGTTAAATGACTTGACCAGAATTATAGAGTTTCTAAATGTTAACATTTGAATTGAGGTCTTCAAACTGTAACTCAATTCTCAATTATTCTATACCATGTTATAAAATCTCTTCTTTGATTTAGATTTTTGTTCTTACAAATAAGAATTGTAATTAAACATTAATCAGTCATAGAACAGTCATATTAAATTCACATCATAATGTGACTTCTGAGTGGAACACAAACAAACACTAACGCATTGTAAAGTACTTATATGACAAATAGATTGATTTTCCTATAGTTGTCAAAAAGTGGTTTGATTTTCTATTAGGCTTTAGAGTTTGCTCAGATCACTATAGGAGGCTGTAGGTGTGCTGGTTAAAAGCGGAGTCTCTGAAATCAGTTCAAATGCGGGCTGTGTGGCCTGAACAAGTTATTGTCTCAGTTGTTATCTTTATAGATAAAGCCTCAGTTGCTTTATCTATAAAATGAGGATGATAATGTTAACATATACCTTGTAAGATTATTATACAGATAGATACATATATAGATATAGATATATTGCTTAGTATATTTTCTGATCTTTAGAAGCAGAAATTTCAATGATTATAAATTATGTTTAAAATTAAAATTATTTTTAAAATTAACAACTTAATTATGATTCACAATATAATACAAATATTTAATCAGATAAGAATTAGCTAAACTCCCAGATTAAAGCAATTTCTCAACACGCATTATACAACATATTGTTATAAGGAAATGTGGAATATCCATTTACTGGTATGAGCTACAGTGGTAGTTGGAAAAAAATACAGAGAGTTGCTTAGGGGAGGGATACTGTTTTATTCATTTTTAGATGTCTATGACTAGCAAATTCATTTGGGTTAGAGTAATTTCAGAGGGGGGAAAAACATGCTTTTTTCCCAAAATCAGTGACTCTCAACTACTCTGCATTTTTGATATATGGTTAAAAAAAGACAAAACAAGCCAATCACATCACAGAAGTAATTGATGCAACATAGCATGTCTCTTTTCAGTTCAGAGGAGAGACACTTAACATGCATCAGTAGTTAGGAAGTACTTGATGGTGTGGTATAAGTGATCAAGACTAATCAGCTTTTTCTTTAATTTTTTTTTTCTTAACAATGTCCAGATTCCTCCAAAGCACCTCAACCCTCTTCAGGTGTAACTGGTAACATGCAGCCTCCCAGTACCGCTGGGCAGCTGACTGCCTCTGCTATCCCTTCTCCGAGTGCCAGCAAGCCCTGGCGCAGCAAGTCCATGAATGTCAAACACAGCGCCACCTCCACCATGCTGAGCATAAAACAGTCCAGCCCAGCCACCTCTCCCACACCATCATCGGACAGACTAAAGCAACCCGTTTCAGAAGGGATCAAAGCTGCTCCCTCGGGACAGAAATCCATGCTTGAAAAGTTCAAGCTGGTCAACGCCCGGACTGCTTTACGCCCACCGCAGTCTCCCAGTTCAGGACCCAGTGATGGTGGGAAGGATGATGATGCCTTTTCCGAGTCTGGTGAAATGGAAGGTTTTAACAGTGGTGTGAACAGTGGTGGCTCAACAAATAGCAGTCCCAAAGTGTCACCTAAATTGGCCCCTCCAAAAGCTGGAAGCAAAAATCTCAGCAATAAAAAGTCTTTGCTACAGCCAAAGGAAAAAGAGGAAAAGAACAGGGACAAAAATAAAGTTTGCACTGAAAAACCAGTGAAGGAAGAGAAGGATCAGATGATAGAGACTGCTCCAAAAAAGACCTCTAAAATTGCAAGCTTGATCCCAAAGGGTAGCAAGACGACAGCGGCCAAGAAGGAAAGTTTAATTCCATCTTCCAGTGGGATTCCAAAACCAGGCTCAAAAGTGCCAACAGCGAAGCAAACCATTTCACCTGGCAGCACAGCAAGCAAAGAGTCTGAAAAATTCAGGACTACCAAAGGAAGCCCTTCCCAGTCCTCACCTAAGCCCGTAACCACTGAGAAAGCAAGTGCATCTAACTGCCCTGCTCCTTTGGAAGGAAGGGAATCTGGCCAACCTTCTTCTGGTTCCTGTGCTGTGCCAGTGGCACAGAGCAGCGGGCAGAGCACAGGAAATGGTGCTGTCCAACTCCCTCAACAGCAGCAACACAGCCACCCGAATACTGCCACGGTGGCACCATTCATTTACAGGTAAGGTGGCCTCTGTTCATCCACAGCTGTAAAGATGTTTGCAGGTCTACATACTCAGAGTGCAATAAGGAAGGCTGCCGAAGTGGTGCTTTATATAGTCACTTTGGAACAATGTTTCGTTCTAAAGATAGCAGGCTCGAATTTAAAGTGGAATATTAGTCTGGAAGAAAACCTCCAGTATGATCTAGTTTTATTCTCCCTCTCAGAAATTGAGGCTATCAAAAATTAACCTACTTGCTATCAAAAGCAAGATAGAACCCAGATGCCATGACTTTCTCCTGTGTTTATTACTATTATTACTACTTCTATACTGCTACTATTACTAATAGTAGTCTTTTAAAAATTATTCTTAGTTTTATCGAGTTTACAGATATTTTTGTTGTCACCCTTGGGAGAAAGTGTACCATAATGGTTAAAGACGCAGGCTCTGCAATCAGATAGTTGTGGCTTTAATCCCCAGGTCTGTCACGTACCAGCTATATCACTTTGGACAAGTTACAACATCTCCTAGACTCTTTTTCTTCAGCTGTAAAATAGGAGTCATAGTCTCCTTTGTGGAGTTGAGAATATTAAAAGAGGTCATGCATATCACATGTTTACGGTGCATCCTGTCATACTGTAAATGTTCCTTAAACGTTATTTATAAGCCATTACTTTCTCAATGTAAATTTTATATGAATTTCCTAACAGCTAGGCGTAAGTTTCTAGGTAAAAAGAATTACTTGTCTATTTATACTTTGTTTTCATATTTTATTTTTTATTTTACTTTGTGTTTTATTTTGTAAGTATTAAAATATATATTGTATGCTATATCTAAAAATATGTATCCTACTACACAGTTGGTAAAGACAGCACACTGCCTGTTGTTCTGTGATTTGTTTTCATTGATTAGAAACATGTCAGTCATGGCTATGTCCCCAGTTTTATTCGCTGCCTGGTTAGTAAGGAGGTGGCCGAGGGAGGAACAACGTCTGCTTTTGTGCATCCTTCTGCCAGGTTGCCAGTTTAACAAGAAGAGGAAAATTTTATGAATAGGAAGCAGGACCTGCTATAATTAAAAAAGAGTGTACAGTTTTAAAATTTATTAAATGTTTTTAAATAAAGTAAGTAATTGTAATAATTTGTTTTCCCTCAATGAAAAACCTAAGTGCCTTTTTCTGAGACTTTATACAAATCAGCAAAACAAAATTATAATTATTACATTTAATCTTTTTGGACATCTCAATGAAGTCTTGCTCTTCAGACTTCAGTACCAATTATTTGTTCATTTAAAGCCTTTGTATTTGGATCAGATGGGAGTCTGCAGCTCTTTCTGACTCCAGGGTCGGTCCCTATCTGACAAAATAGAAATCAAAATGTGAGAATCATAATCCACATTTTAAAAATATAACAAAAAAATCATGAAGTTTTAAATATGTCATACTCAGCACCCCTGTGGATTTCAAATATATTCTGTAAAAACATCAATCATTTACAAAAATCTCAAGTGAATTTTGTAGCAAAGTGTAAATCTAGAACTGCTATTTTAGTAAGCTTCCTTCTATAAGTAGCAACAAGCTTTTTTTATTTTTTGAGTTATTTGCAATAAAATACCCAGTGACTATAAATTTGTTGGTTTCCATATGAAAATGTAACTTTTAACTATTAAAAAGAAGAAACAGCACAGCTTAGAATTTAAGTGTGGATCCACTATGCAACCCTGACAAGTTCTCCATTCCCTTTGAGTTTCTGTTTACCTTCTTTAAAATGAAGACTGTAAAAGTTCAGTAATGTAGTCAAGTAGCTAAGAAAACAGCTATAAAGTCAGTCTCAGGCTACCTTTGTTCAGAAACAGTATCTCATGATGGTTGAGGTGGTAACCTCAGGAGCCACATTGCCTGGGTTGCAATCTCAATGCTACCACTGGTAGGTGATGTGACCTTGAGTAATATATTAAAAAAAAAAAAAAAGATTCTGAAGCTCAAGGGACATAATAATAATAGAAACTACTTTATAAGGCTATTTTTAAGATTGAGTTGATATTTATAAAGGGTGAAAGAACAGTATCTGCTACGTAGTAAACAGCCTTCACCAAACTTCAGTGTCTAATCCCGTAAAGTGTGATAGATAAAGAATGCCTACTTTCATTAGTTGTTTTGAATATTAAAGAAAATAATTCCATGTACAATTTTTAGCACAGAGCCAGGTTTGAAGAAAATGACATAAATGTCAGTAATGATTTTTATCATTATCAATAATACAAGATAGTTATAAATAAAACTAACAAGAAAACTTCATACCACAGTCTACATGTAAGGCAATAGTAG
>CAUYRT010019547.1:0-14069 GCA_963574885.1 Lepilemur ruficaudatus
TGGGACAAGAGACGCGAGAGATGGAGACAAGACAGTATTCTGATCAAGTCTCGTTTATTGAGCATGAGGTTACAGCTTTTATAGACAAGTGAGAGGGGACCGCCCAGTCACAATGCAAATTAGGTGAAAAAAGGACTGACCAATCAGGAAGCATGTGAGGAGTTACAGCTTGCAGTTCTCAATTAGGTCCTGTATGTAAATGAGGCATCCAAAAGCATCCAATCAGGGGATAGCAAATGCAAAGCCACGTCATTGGCTACAAAGCAAAACTTATCATTCCAGGGAAACAGAAACTTAACTTCAACTATGAGGGGGAGGGTAAGGCTCAGGCATCAAGGCTATGGCCGAGCCTCTTGGCTCCGGACATGCGCCTACTTTGTTAAATGTTGTTATCATAAATGGGTGCCGAATTTTATCAAATGCTTTTTCTGTGTCTATTGAGAGGATCATATGGTCTTTGTTTTTACTTCTACTTATGTGGTGAATTACATTTATAGATTTGTGTATGTTGAACCATCCCTGCATCTCAGGGATGAAGCTCACTTGGTCATGATGGATCTTTTTTTTTTTTTTTTTTTTTGATGAGCAGCTGAATTCAGTTTGCTAGGATTTTATTGAGTAGTTTACATCTATATTCAGAAGGGATATTGGTCTATAGTTTTCTTTTTCTGTTGAGTCCTTTCCTGGCTTTGCTATCAAGGTGATTTTGGCTTTATAAAACATACTGGAAAGGATTCCTTCCTTCTTGATGCTATGGAATAATTTCTGCAGGATAGGTACCAGTTCTTCTTTGTAGGTCTGGTAAAATTTGGGTGTGATCTACAGATTCACTGCAATGCCTATTAAAATACCAACATCATTTTTTGCGGATCTAAAAAAAATAATTCTATGTTTTATATGAAACCAGAGAAGACCCCATATAGTTCAAGCAACCTTAAGTGAAAAGAACAATTGGAAGGCATCAATTTATAGGATTTCAAGCTACACTGCAAGGCTATAGTAACGGAAACAGCATAGTAACGGCACAAGAACAGAGACATAGACCAGTGGAAAAAACAGAAAACCCAGATATAAAACCATCCACATACAGCCAACTGATCTTTGACAAAGCAGATAAAAATATACACTGGGGAAAAGAAGCCCTTATTCAATAAATAGTGCTGGGAAAATTGGATAGCCACATGTAGAAGACTGAAACAGGATTTGCACCTCTCACCTCTCACAAAAATCAACTCACAATGTGTAACAGACTTAAACCTAAGGCCTAAAACTATAAGAATTCTAGAAGAAAATGTTGGAAAAATCTTATAGACATTACCCTAGGCAAAGAATTTATGAAAAACACCCCAAAAGCAATCATAACAACAACAAAATTAAATAAATGGGAACTGATCAAATTAAAAAGCTTCTGCACAGCCAAGAAGACAATCATTAGAGTGAATAGACAAAGTACAGAATGAGAGAAAATATTTGTATGCTATACATCCAATAAAGGGATGATAACTAGAACCTATAAAGAACTCAGGCAAATCAGCAAGAAAAAATCAACAACCCCATTAAAAAGTGGGCAAAAGACATGAACAAAAACTTTTCAAAACAAGATAGACTAATGGCCAACAAACATATGAAAAAATGTTCAACATCTCTAATCATCAGTGAAATGCAAATCAAAACTACAATGAGATATCACTTAACTCCAGTGAGAATGGATTTTAGCAAAAAGTCCCAAAACAACAAATATTGGAGTGGATACACAGGGATAGGAACACTGCTGATGGGACTGCAAACTAGTACAGCCTCTGTGGAAAGTAGAATAGACATACCTCAAATAACTAAAAGTAGAACTGCCATTTGATACAGCAATTCCATTGATTTCACTGAAAGGAAAAAAAGACATCCTATAAAAAAGACATCTGCACTAGAATGTTTATGGCAACACAATTCACAATTGCAAAAATGGGGAAATAACCCAAGTGCCCATCAATTCATGAGTGGATTAATAAAATGTGTTATATGTATACAATAGAGTTCAACTCAGCCACAGAAAAAATGGTGATATAATACCTCTTGTATTATCCTGGATAGAGCTGGAACCCATTTACTAAGTGAAATATCACAAGAATGGAAAAACAAACACCACATATACTCGCCATCAAATTGGTACTAATTGATCAACACTTATGTGTGTATATGGAAGTAACATTCATCATGTTTCGGGCAGATGGGTGGGGGCAGAGGATGGTAAATTCACACCTATTGGGTGTGGCACATGCTGTCTGGGGGATGAGCATGCTTGTAACTTTGACTTGGGTGATGCAAAGGCAAGGCAATTTATGTGACCAAAGCATTTGTACCCCCAATAGTGTTCTGAAATTAAAATATATATATATATATATATAAAGAGCACATAGGTAGACAGCTCAGTGAAATCAGGAAAGCAATACATAACCAAAATGAGAAGTTTAACAAAGAGATAAAAAGCATAACAAAGAACCAGATACAAATTCTGGAAATGTAGAATATAATCAAAGAAATGAAAAATGCAATAGAGACTTCAACAGCAGAGTAAACAAGAAGAAACAATCTTTGAACTCAAAGACAGGTCATTTGAAATTCAGGCAAAGGAAAAAAAGAAAAATTATAAAAAAAAAAGAAGTGAAGAAATCTTAACTGGATGTATGGGATACCAGCAAGTGAACCAATATATGTATGATGAGAGTTCCAGAAAGAGAAGATAATGAGAAAGAGGTAGAAGATTATTTTTAAAATTTATAGCTGAAAACTTCCTAAATCTTGGCAGGGATATGAACATCTAGGTTTATGATGTGCAAAAGTCACCAAATAAGATCAACCTAAAGAAGATTAGACAGAGACATATCACAATCAAATTACCAAAAGTCAAAGACAAAGAGATAATTTTAAAAACAGAAAAAGAAACACAACTCATCACATACAAGGAAACTCTATAATACTATCAACAAACTTCTCAGCAAAACCCTTGCTGGCCAACAGAGAATGGGATGATATTTTCAAAGTGCTGAATGAAAAAATAAAAAACCCTGCCAACAAAGAATACTATATGTCTGGAAAATCAGTCTTTGGGAATAAAAGAAGATAAAGACTTTCCCAGACAAACAAAAGCTGAGAGAATTCATTACCATGAGAACTGACTTACAAGAAATGCTAAAAGGAATTCTTTAGTTGAAATTAAAGAACAATAATTAGTAACATGAAAACATATCAAAGTATAAAACTCACTGATAAAGGTAAGTATACAGTCAAATTCAGAATACTCTAATGCTGGTGGTGCATAAATCATTTTTAACTTTAGCCTAAAAGTTAAAAGACAATAATATTAAAAATAACTATAGCTATAACATTTGTTAATTAATAAACAATGTAAAATATGTAAATTGATACATCAATTACACAAAATGTAGAGGGAGGGAGAAGTCAAAGTGTATAGTTTTTGTATGCAATTAAATTTAAATTGTTAATTTATGACATACTGTATGACTATAAGATTTTTTGTTCGCTTCATCGTAACCACACCAAAAAAAAAAAAAAACTCTTGTAGATACACAGAAAAATCAATGCATATCACTGAAAATAAAAAATCTTCAAATTACAAAGGAAGACAACAAGAAAGAAAGAAAGGAACAAAGTAATTATAAAACAGTCATAAAACAATTAGCAAAATGGCAATAGTACATCCTTACCTATCAATAATAACTTTAAATGTGAGTGGATTAAATCTTTCAGTCAAAAGATAGAGTGGCTCAATTGATTTATAAAGAAACCTAACAATATTCTGCCTACAAGAAACTCAATTTAGCTTTGAAGACAATCATAATCATAGGCTCAAGGTGAAGGGTTATTTGCTAGTATGTTAGTATAATTTAATGTTGATGCACAACTCACTGCATTTAAGTGAAGTTTGAGGAAATTCTGAGGAGTCCTTCAGCAGTGCTGTGGGGGAAGGAAATGTCTCTCTTCTGTTGGCCCATCTCTTGATTATAATTCTGCCATTTGATTAGGGTTACCTCTAGCAATAAAAGCAAAATTTTTTTGAAATAATAATAAAGTGTGCATTAACAATTCATGTATAATATTATTGTATTTCTCACACTCAACAGAGTGAAGAGACAACCTATAGAATGGGAGAAAATATTTGTAAACTATTCATCCAACAAGGGACTAATAACTATAAGGAATTTATAAGGAATTGAAGCAACAGCAAAAAGACAAATAGTTCAATGAAAAAATAGGTGAATAATCTGAATAAACATTTCTCAAAAGAAGACATACAAATGTCCTGAAAATATCTGAAAAAAAAAATGCTCAACATCACTATTCATCAGGGAAATGCAAATCAAAACCACAATATCATCTCACCCCAATTAAAATGGCTATTATCAAAAAGATAAAAAATAACACATGCTTTTGAGGACACAGAGAAAGCAGAACTCTCATACACTGTTAGTGGGAATGTAAATTAATGCTTTTATTATAGATATCAGTATGGAAGTTCCTAAAAAAATCTAAAAATAGAACTATCAGATGATCCAGCAATCCCACTGCTGGGTATTTATCCAAAAGGTGAAAAATCAATATATTAAAGAGCTATCTGTACTCCCATGTTTATCATAGCACTATTCACAATAGCCAAGATATGAAATCAACCTAAGTGTCCATCACTGCAGGAATGGACAAAGAAACTGTGGTATACATGCACAATGGAATGTTACTCAGCCATTAGAAAGAATGAAATCCTGGCATTTGCAGAAACAAAGACAGAACCAGAAGTCATTGTATTAAGTGAAATATGTCAGGCACAGAAAGGCAATTATTGCGTGTTTTCACTCATATTTAGAAGCTACAGAAGTAAATCTTTTGGAGATAGTTGATTGGTGGTTATCAGAGGCTGGGAAGGGAGGAAGACAGAGAGATATAAGGAAAGATTGGTCAACAGGTACAAAGTTACAATTAAAGAGAAAAAAATAACTCTGGTGTTCAATTGCACAGTACAGTGACTACAGTTAACAATAATTTATCATTTATTTCAAAATAGCTAGAACAGAATATTTGAAATGTTCCCAAAACAAAGAAAAATTAAATGTTTGAGTTCACGTATATTCCAATTACCCTGATTTTATCATTACACATTGTATGCATTTTTCAAAATATCACATGTATCCCATAAATGCGTATAATTCTTATGGATCAATAAAAAATTCCAGCATTTCTTGACTATACTTTGAGGAAAACGAAAGAAGGTATAAGTGAATGAATGAAGAAAACTTCTCTTTCCCATGTGCTTTGCATAATTAGAGCATTATTTCTTGATTAATTTAAACTTTTATAATTAAGTCAATATGAAGCATAAACAGGAAATAAACTCAATCTCATATTAAACTTTTGGAAAAAATACAATAAAATGTCTATATTAAAATAAATGAACCTTATATGTTTTTTTTTTTTTTTGAAATTGACAACTGACCAAAACCTATTACATACATTATATGGTATAATAAAAATAACTACTCTGGCTGTGTCGGAAAGTCTTTGCAGCTGCAGGGGTACTTCTTGGAAATAAAGTTTGTGTTTACACAGGTGCGGCCATATTTAACAAAAAAAAATTTTATGCACTGTGCAAACAGCTGCCTGTCTGTTTTCTTTGGCAGAGCTCTTTCCAACTGAAACAACTTGTATCCAGCATCACCCTGTGATACTTATGTAAACAATACAAGAAAATTCCTGTACAAGGAAGAGGTTTCTCATAATGTGTCTTTTAGATAAACTATTAAAGCAGGAGCCACTTGATTGGAGCTTGCTAAGGAAACTATGCCCTTAGTGAAATATTTACCATCTAATATTATGTGTGCAAGCTGCTGGAGAAGCATTAAGTTTGCAGGGGAGCAACTATCAGGCACTTTATCTAACTCTGGTAATTTGAAGGGAATAATGGCTGGCAGAGGGATTCATAAAATAGAGCATTTTTCCTTAACAGTTTAGTATTCTATTCTAATTTCAGCCCCATTGTATAGATTATTTTCCTAAATAACTAATTGTAAAATATAAATTATTTATTATTATTATTAAGTAATTAAAAATGTTATATTTGAAAAGTCACATATATCTATAAAATTATACTTACGAGTATTACTTTTGACAGATTTTCTATAACAAAAATCAACAGTATTTTTATATTGTGCAATTTATTCTATTGAAGTCAGAAATTCTTTGTAGATAATGTAGAGAAGAGAGTTGATTTATCCCCCATTCCAATGTTTATATTAATTTTCACACATTCACTCAATATCTCTTATGATGTTCCAGGCACTTACTGTGCACTCAAGATACAGAGCAAAACAGACAAAAACTCTTACACTTAAAGAACAAATATGCTTTCAGAAGAATGTTTAGAAGTTAATGGTGGAAACAATGTGAAAATTAGGAAAATTGAGTCAGAAATGTGAATGATGCCGAGAAGGCATGGTGGGTGATCAAGTAGCAGTGACAAAAAGAGAGTTTGACCCAAAGTCCTTAGTTTAAAATGTTTGCTCAGGGTAAATCAGTTTATTCCTCATCACTAATTTTCCCTGATTAACCTAAAATGGACCCAAGAATCAAAATTTCATTTTTCCTAAAATAAGGCAGCCATGAGAATAATCTCAAAGTTAAACTAGTTATGGGATAGATAAATAGTATCCAATTCAGTATCCTTGGCCTTCTCTGAGACTTCCGAATAGAGGCCACGCAGGAAAGAAAAGGCATCCTCTAACACTGAGGACCATGTCTAGAGCAGGTACCACATGTATAATCTCAAAAATCTCACACATATGAGACAGCATTGATCCTAAACACTCTGCAAGACAAATACAGGTTTTAGCATGCTAAGATACTTTGTGGTATGCAATATATTTCTATCAATGTTTTATTGTTTAATAGCACAAAAATAAGTATTATGGAGTAGATGATAATGATAAGTATTAAAGCGATACTTTAAATTGTAAAAATAAGTTCTAAGCTTTTTAGAAGTCTTGATTTAAGTACCTTAGTATTGACAAAATTTCTTTGCTTGACCAACTGTAGTCAGGCTCCTGAAACCTTCCCATTAGTCCATCTATGCACTTCCTAGTAAAATTCAGTTTTAGCAAAAACCCTGCTAAATCAGTTTAGCAAGAACCCTCTCATCTTCTACATCTGATAACCTTCGATATTTCATTGGGTTCCTTATTCTTTACCATCATGATATCTGATCACCCCAACTTGTCTTCAGCAAGAATCTTGTTAGTTCAGTTCAACCATAATTCCTCTTACCCCTGATGTTTCCTCTTAGCAATTTTCGATCCATTGACACCTACCCTGATCCTTGGCTATAAATTCTTACTTGCCCATGCTGTATTTGGAGTTGAGCCTGATTCTATGATGAGGTCTATTTCTCCCTATTACAGTAGTCCTGAATAAAAGCTGTTTTTATTGCTTTAACTACAATCCAGCTCTGGTTTTTCTTAGTACGTTAGGTTGAAACTTGTATCTATTCATTTTTGCATAGTAGCTTAAGCTCTACACAAACCAAATCAATACTTCAGTGCAAAGTTCTGTTTATTCTTGGGCACATTCAGAGTGTTTCCATGGTTAATTACCAGACATTCCCAGCTAATTCTAAAACAAAATGAACAAAAAAAATTATCTTCAATGTGGTGAAAGAAAACAAATGAATAAACAGAAAGTTTTTCATTTTGTGCCATACCTTAATTCTGGGAGCAGCCAATTCAAAGGGCTATGCACTTCTAGCTGACCTATTTAAATGAAGTGTTGATCAGGAAACCCAGATCACTCATTGACTTGACAAATACCCAAGATATACCAGCTGTGTCCCGAGACTAATATGGGAATTCAGGTAAGATTTAAAAAAATAAAAATAATAAATCATCATCACCATTAACACACACGCATTAACAAATGCCTGATTTTTCTCAGGCCTCTAGTACCTGAATGCAAGGGTAGCTGCTTGAATATTTTTCCAGAGACCTTAAGGTTTAAACAATGAGAAAAACAGAGCTGAAATCTTACAAAGAGATTTCTCTCATTACCCCTTCTTCAGAATGACTTTTCTGTGATGTATAGTTATACTCTCAGGAGTAATCCACAAAATTAGCTCAAGGGGGTGTGCTATGATCTTTGTACTGTTAATTACTTTTGAAAGTCTGATTTCTTGTCTGGGTCTTACTTTTTCTCAGAAATTTTACCATTTTTTCCTTTCTGTAATTAGTATGTCTCTAATTTGTGAAGAAAATGGATGAGGTTTCATTATATACTCAAAGACCAGTCAAGAAAATCTTCCTTTTAATGTTCTTTTATTCTGCCTTCTACTTCTTCTTTTCTTTTCCTTATTTTGCATGGTTCTTTCAGATAATTATACAGTTTTTGTAAAAAATATTAAAAACTACACAAATATATAAAGAAGATCATTAAAATTCCCAATAATCCTATAA
Organism: Lepilemur ruficaudatus; assembly: GCA_963574885.1. NCBI lineage: Eukaryota > Metazoa > Chordata > Mammalia > Primates > Lepilemuridae > Lepilemur > Lepilemur ruficaudatus. The sequence continues at coordinate 8,502 of CAUYRT010019547.1, forward strand.
TCTAGTAATAAATACTCATAAATTTTGATGTGCTTTCTCCTGGTATTTTCATGTGATATTTTATATCATCTGTATTGCTTCAGTAGCCTTTCAGGGCCAAGGAGAATGAACTCATTTAGGGTTCTTAACACATACCATTTTTTTTTCAGACACAAACACTGATCCCACTTGTCTTACATAAAATTGCCCATATCATTGCAGCCTTGCCAGTAGTTAATACTTTTAAATTTTTCTTCTGTATATGAAGTTATTTTAATTTTTATATCATGCTTATCAGGAAGTTAGTTTTTGTCATATGGTTAGTTTAACAGTTATTTACGTTATACTGAAGATTTTCCTCATTGATTTATGTGTTCTTTATATTTTAATACTATTTATTTTCATAAAGGTGGCAAATATTTCTCATTATTCCATTTGCATTTTAGTTCTATGAATTTGTTTGGTGGAGAGAAGTGGTTAATGTTTATATAGTCCAATGTGTTGATATCTTTATTTGTGAGTTTTTTGTTATTATACTTGTAAAGACATCACACCTTCAAAGATCAAAGGAATATTTACCTGTGTTTTATAGATTTTCTTTTACAACTTTGTATTTGTAATATTTAGTTGTTTAATTCATTTGGAATTAATTTTGGTTTTGTGAAATGAATGTGTCACTCCTTCTTCACTTTACCCTGCTTGATTTTTCCTCAAAGCGCTTATTACTGGCTACTACTACATTATTCATTTTCTCTTTCTGCTACCAGGACGTTTCATGCTGGAAGTAGAGTCTTTTTGTCAAATGCTAAATTCCAGTGACCAGAACAGTGCTCAAATGTTTGGATTTGTGAAATTTTTTTGTTTGTTTTGTTTTGTTTGTTGTTTTTTTTCCCCAGCTTTATTGAGGTATAATAGATAAATTAAAATAATATATATTTAAAGTATACAACATGATGTTTTGATATATGTTTACATTGTAAAATGATTACCTCAATCAAGCTAATTAACATACGCATCACCTTGCATAGTTACCATTGGCAGGGGCAGTTAGTGGAGAGGACACTTATGATCTACTCTCCTGGAAAACTTCCTGTATACAGTGCATTGTTATGAACTATGGTCACCATGCTGTACACTAGGTACATTCATGTTGTAACTGAAAGTTTGTACCCCATTCCCTCCACCCCTCAATTCAGCTCTCAGTAACCACTATTCTACTCTCTGTTCCTATGGGTTCGACGTTTATATATTCCACATATAAGTGAAATTTCCCACCAAAACCAAAATTGAATCATGCATGTTTATCATAGTTGATCTTGACCAAGCTTTTGAAAGTAATTTTTCAATAGTATGACTCAAATCATCAGAATTGATAATAATCCCATTTTGCAGATGAGGTGATCAAATGAGGACAGGAGGGCTGATCAGGCACATTTAAACTCAGAGTTAACATTGAAACAGGCCCTAGTTTTATTTGGCAACTTCAATTCATTCATATTACTGACATAAGAATATAAGAAAGCAAATAATCATGTGGAAAAAACCATAGAAACATTCATCTTTACTTTTCACTTCAAATTTCTAGTGAGAGTCATATATTTTACATGTCAAATGTTACCCCCATTAGAGTCTTTAAAAGCAACACTCTTAAAAAATATTTTGGTGCCTCATAAAAGAATTTTTAAATTTTGTGTAAAAATAACTTAATTATACCAATTAAAACTTAATTATATGATTAAAGCCTAATTATAACAATTTTATTCCTAACTGTACATAAACTCAACAAATTTGTGGGCTTTTTTCCCTCCCTGGGAGAATGAAAAATTACATGTATTTCATTCAAAGTATTAAGGTAGTTTCTGTAAAATAGTCTCTTTTTAAATATTATATGCAAAACATCACTAAGCCTTAAAAAGATGAGGTAAAATGAATATTTCTTAATCAAATTGCTAAAGGATTCTGTGTCTGTATGAAAAAATTAATCCATTTTTGCAAACAATATTAGGTGCCTCTTGTTAAAATGAACCAAAGTCATACTCATAATCCAGAAGAAAAACAAGTACAAACTTTGAGTTTCCAAATCTTTCAAAATTACTACTTATTCTTCCAATCTAAATGCTCCCAGGAGTCTTGAATCATTTTCACCAAGAGTTAAGTAAAATTGTAATGCTATGGCAAGAATGCATGGTAATAAACTAATTGTATGGAATTACTTAAAAAGTAAGTTAAACACAAATAAAAGCCCTCTATGATTTCTACTTCATTTTTACAAGTATTATTTTATTTATTGTTGTAAAAATTATTTTCCTGTAGACCAAAATATAAACTCTTTTTCATAGACAAACTTTGTTTTACTCTGGTGTAATCTAGTAGGTTTTCTGAGTAAGGCATTTATATCTGCTACCCAAGTCACTACACATTACTCAAAGTCATTTGCTCCTGAGAATACTGAATTGTATATTTTATATTCCCACTGCCAAGCCCCTTTCTTTCTTTATTTTAAAGCACATACATATGTATATGTGTGTATATATATATACACACACACTGAGAAGAAAATGAAAAGCTTTCTCTTAAATAAATCTCTTTAATAAACTTTATTTTTCCTTAGTTAGGTTACAATGCAGAGTGTGTTTGTTTGTTTGTTTGTTAGTTGAGCCACATAGGCAAAAACATGAGGTGCAGAGTAGAAAGATCTGGGTTCTAGCTAAAGTTCTGTTGTTATTACTACCACTACTACCAATATCTATATTTGTACATATCTACATTTGCCATATGCCAGTCACTGTGGCAAAAGCTTTCTTTACATTCCTAGATTCTAATTCTTTTGGAAACCCACTGTACAGATAAAAACCCTGAAGCCTCAAGAGATTAAGTAACTTTTTCCAGGTCTCTTCTGGTGCTATGGTCCAAATGTTTGTGTCTCCTAAAAACTCATATGTTGAAACCTAATCACCAATGTAATCATCTTAGGAGGTAGAGCCTTGGGAGGTGATTAGGTCATGAGGGTGGACCCCTCATGAATGGGAGTAGGACCCTTATAAAAGAAAGCCACAGAGAGCTGCCTTGTCCCTCTCACCATGTGAGGACACAGCAGGAAAGTGTCATACCCTCACCAGACACTGAATCTGTTAGTGCCTTGATCTTGGACTTCCCAGTTTCCAGAACTGTGAGAAATAAATGTTTGTTTTTTATACACCACTCAGTTTATGGTATGTTACTATAGTAGCCCAAACACACTAAGACACCTGGCAAGCAGTAGTACCAGAATTGAATTTAGTTTTTTCTGCTACAGACTCTCTTAACATGATGCTTAGCTATGTTACCCTTCCTGGACCTCAATATCTCATCAATAAATGAGAAGATCAGTTTCAGTTTAGGTATAGGTTTTATTTAGCCCCAAAATTATTTTTTCAAAGGAACAAAAACATAAGATAAAAGCTAAACACTTTGGTTGAAGCAGAAGTGGAGGTCCCAAAGTATTCCCTGTCAGTCACAGCTCTCCCTTCCCATGGGTGCTCATGAGGGAGCTCCCTAGAACACAGGACTCCACGGGACACTATTTGAAAACACCAGACACTTAGGCTACTTTTAAAATATTTTCCAGCTCTAGAAGTTACTGGGTAAGTGAAGAAACACCCGCATTTTTATTAAAGCCAGCAACAAGTTAACTTAAGAAGCAGTCTGCTTGGCTATTCTGTCTTTCTTTGATCTCCTCTGTTGAGAGGATACAGAGTTTTAATGCATTTCCAAGCATATGGAGAGACTAAGCCATTATTTTAACAGTAACATTTTAGCACAGAAGAAACATAAATATCAAACCTAATTCTTGAAGGAACAGATATAGTGTATATAAATATCAATATTTGATCATTGGCAAATAATTTGTGTCTCCTGTTTCATTGCATCCCTTAGATTCCTGTTTGCCAGTAGCATCACTTTTCAAGAATATGAAAAATTAAACCCAAGTGAGTGGATGAAATCCCACAGTTTATTTACAATTTATCCTGTTCCTGCTATTGTCTTCAGCAACATCACATCTGTCATAGTCCTGAATTTTAGTTCTCTGCTTGTTAGCCTCTTGGATGGAAAAAAAAAAAAAAGGCAAAGTGCAAGCTGCTTCTGAAAACAGCTGTGGAAACATGTGGTCTAAGGGAACATGAAAAATTCAATTCAGCACATATATACTGAGCATCTATTATGTGCAATCCCTATTCTAGGGGCTTGCTGGGAGTTGGAGACACAAAGACAGGATCTCTGCTCTCAAGGGGCCTCTCAATCTTGTGGGAAATACAGACATGCCACCATAGCAAAATTATATATAAATAAATGTTCAAAGTGCATGCCAAAGATTATTAGATATAAGACTGAGAGAGTGATCAGCTCTCAATGGCAGAATCCAGGTAACATTGGAGCTGGACCTGAAAGACAGGTGAAATATGGAACGAGTACCTGAGGATTCATTGTTATTAAGCATTTTGGTCTGAGTAAGTTTGGCTATTGTCTTTGTTTTCATTGTAGTGCTGTCTAATTTTAAATCTTGCTTCTGATGTGCCTCTTAGAAGCTTTAAGAAGTCAATCAATACTCAGGGGAGAAGTAAGTAGCGATGACATTGGAGTAGCAACATGACAAGTGTGACTCCACACCTTTGTTTCCTCCCTTTCTCTCATGTACCAATCCAATCATTCCTATAAATGCAGACCCCTTCAGATGGCTCAGTACTGCTCCCTCTTCCTCCAGCCATACCTCTTCCCACCTTATGTCCACATCTCTTCCACTTTGAATTACTATAATAGCATCCTATTAAATAGATATTCTCACGACTTCTAGGTCTTGCTACTTATTTCCTAAACTGTTTTGTTCCCAGGCAAGAGCCAACAAGGCAGTTTCCAATACTAAAAATCAGATTGTATTATTCCCCAGATTAAAACTTCTCAATGGCTTTAAATATCCCTTTGTAAAAAATCCCAGACTCTGGCATGCAGCTTATCTGGGGTTTTACTCAGTCCCTAGGTAGCTCTCCAAATGTATCCCTTGCAATTCCTCCACTTATAACCATATGCTGTAACTGCACTGACAATCTCTCAATGATTTATGCTCTTTCTTAACTCTGTTTCTTTAAATTAAACCTTTGCCTGGGACTTTTTCTTTTTCACTCCACCTAGTCAACTGTCTAATTCATTCATTTCTTGGGTCCCTGTTTAGATGTTGCTTATTCCTAGAGGCCTTCACTGATCTCCACATCTAGATTAAATTCCTCTCTATGGGCCCCCACAATCCCTGATAATTATCCTCATTGCAGCCCATATTGGTCCACATTATATTTGATTATTTATTTATCTATATTATTTATAAGGCAGGATTGTGTTTTTTGAAGAAAGGAAGGAACAAAAAAGAGAAAGAGGGAAAGAAGCAAGGGAAAAAGAAAGGAAGGGCGGGATGGGGAAGGGAGGAAGGAAGGAAGAAGGGAGAAGGATTGAAGGGAGTTAACGCAGTAAAAATTAGACCCACCTCTCCTTGTCTAGAAAGCAATGCAAGAATAACATGGCAACGGTTGACTCTAGCATAGACAGCTAATTTTTAAAAAG
>CAUYRT010019548.1:0-45559 GCA_963574885.1 Lepilemur ruficaudatus
TAGCTGGGCATGGTGGCGCATGCCTGTAGTCCCAGATACTTGGGAGGCTGAGGCAGAAGGATTGTTTGAGCCCAGGAGTTTGAGGTTGCTGTGAGCTAGGCTGATGCCACGGCACTCACTCTAGCCCGGGCAACAGAGTGAGACTCTGTCTCAAAAAAAAAAAAAAAGACTTTGTGAAAACAGATCTCCGTGTGCCTGTTAGAGAGAGAGAGAGAGAGAGAGAGAGAGACAGACAGACAGAAGGCTCATGTGATTGATCTTAGCCCTTACTGAGAAACTAAGAGATCATTTTTCTGTTATTTCACTAACAAGGCCATCCTTCAATCAGGAGATCAACTCAACAGAATTCTTGGTAAAGGCCGGCCACAGTGATAAGATATTAAGGGTGGGGATAAGAAATTTGATAAGATATTGAAGGTGGCCAGAGACCAAGAGTGGAAAATATTGCTAAACTGACTTAGAAGGACAGCAGGATTCTTGCTCAAATGGATTCTGCAGGGACAAAGAGGGAAGGAAGCCCAAGGCCAGGCCTAGTCCAGCAGAGGGCTCAGGGGAACCTGATTAACGTTTGGTCCAAGGAGAGTCTTTATCAGTTGCCATTTTCATTAAGCACTTTAAAGATGTCATTGTGTGGATTTCTAACTTAACAATATTGGGAAATACAATACATCTGGATTTCTGAGTGCTTCTCTAATAGCCTTAGCCTCCTTAGACCATTCATATACCATGAGAATTAGATCTGTAGTCATTTATCTTGTCAAGTTATTATCCAAAAGAATAATAAAACTTATGTTCCAGGGAGAGTCAGATGGTTACAGCTTGGATTAGGTCCCTACGTTAAGCCTCAGGATTCCTGGCAGTGTTCTGTCCCTACATGCTTACATGTGATAGGAAGAGAAGCTAAAATTTAGAGACATTTGTAGTTTATAAAAGCCAAGATGCTAGAGGCTATGTGGCCCCTTCAGAGGTTTTATTTACATGTCAGAGGGTGAGAAAAAAGAGGATATGCTTTCAGGAGGGGAAGAAGACAGCTGCAAAGAAAAGTGGTGTTTTCTTGACCTATGGAGTGTCCATCCAGTTGTGTAGTAAATTCCTGAGAGCTTTCACTGGGTCTACTGTGGGGTGTGGCCTGGGCAAAGGAGGGGCCAAGAATGAACTTATTTTATCCTGTGAGGAATTAATAGGAAATTAATAAGAAATCTGGTCTGATGCAGAATAACTTGTGTGTGCAGTTCGTAAGTAAATTAACAAAGATTTAATATTTAAAACCCAAAGATATATTGATCTCCTTAATATTCCTTTGAAGGTAATGTATCTTTTTACTCTAATCCATTTGAAGAATTTCTTTTCTCCATAGATTTTTAATATTCTTACTGTGATGTTGTTGGGGCTCAGAAAATGATACCTCAAAATATGTTGCTTTGGACTTCAAACTGAGAGCCCTGGGAACAGCAAATGCAGGGAAGGGCTTTCTCTGAAGTTCCCCTACCTACCTGAGAGGATAGATCCTCCAGAAAAGATTCATTTGTTGTGAATCCCTTTCCCAAATATCTCACGAGTTGGGGAAAGGCTGAGGCATATCACAGTGTAGGGCCCAAGGGGTTCCCGTTGGCCCCGTGAATGTTCACTGCAAAATCAACTTGCAAACAGCAGACAGGCTGGAGACAAGGCACACAAATTTCTTTAATGTGTATACACAAGATCCTTTAGAATGGAGACCCAACCCCACAGTGAGATGCAGAAGCTTGTATAGCATCTTGAGGTTACAGAAAGAACGGGGGCTTGAATCCTGGCAAAACGGGCTATACAAGGAGAGAGAAGAGACACTGTGTTGAAGGGCAATAAATAATTACTAGAGAGAACTCGATGGACTCGAAGAACATACAATGGGCCAAATATGCTGAGCCACAGAGCAGCTGGTTATAATGAAGCAGCAATGTTGTGACAGAAACCTGTGTTGACAGGCTTTATTCTTCCTTCCTGTGACATAGGTTCAGTTAACGGAAATTCGGGGAAGGGGCTGGAGGTCATTGTTTTCTTTGGTGGGTCTAGACTTCAAGCACACATGAAAACTCCGAAGAACAACTTCATCCTACACTGTGGGAGACACAGCGACAGGGAGGGGAGGTCAGAGAGAACTTAAGGATTCTTGGGTTCAGCACGTCAAAATGCCGTATTGTGGGGTATTGTTTTCTGAAAGAAGACTGGAGTTGACACCACAGTGAGCCTTTGAGCCGTTTGCACGGTGCCTTTCCCGCACAGAGTGGAAATCAGAATGAATGCACGAACGGATGGGTGGGGGTAGGCGAATGGGTGGATGGATGTGGAGAGGACCCTCCCATCCTCAGTGAAACACAGGTTATTCTTCCCTCAACGTATGTCTTAACTCACAGTGAGTCCTCAGTGCTTCATGACTAGAACAGGCCTCCCTTGTATCCCCCTTCCCTTCTGTGACTTTGATGAAGTATAATTGTATTACACAGTATTCTTCTCAGTGTTCCTCCTTGTTGAAATACAGCCTGTTCTCATGATTTGTGTGCCATGGTGAAATTTTCCAGTGAGAAGAGCTGGCTTCTATTCTCTCATTTTCTTTTCATGAGAATTGGCAACAATAACAATTAGAGTCAAGTTAGTTTAAAATATATAGATATTAGGATTTTTCACCAAAGTCTTAATCAAACTGTCAGGCATTTCAACGGAGGAAGAGTAAATCTTTGAGAGCCTCCGCGCCAGCCTGGGACCAGGGCAAGGGAAGGCCCTTCAGGCAAGGGGTGTGGGTCACCTGGGGTTTTCTTCCAGGCCGGCGGAGGCTCAGCCTGGGACCGTAGTAGTTGTTTGCTCCAAGGCTGCTGTTGCTGCGGTGTCTAGAATCTGAAGTTTGTTAGAGAGTGAGTGTTTCTGAAGACACCCTCTATCTCTGCTGATGTCCTTAGGTCATAGGTTGAGGAAGGAAGGTCTGTGGGTGCCTTCTCTTAGCCACTCCCTAGAAGATCTAGAATATTCTTTCCACTTCACCCTATCCCTTAACCCTCCAGAGAACTGGACTCCTACTATGTGTTGGATTAGGACTGGGATTTCTCAACTTTAGCACCACTAACGTTTTGGGCCGTGTGATTCTTGCTTGTGGGGATCTCGTCTACACTGTGGGGTGTTTAGTAGCCTCTCCCACTGGTGCCAGTAGCACCCCTCCTCCTGGCTGTGACAACAAAAATGTCCCCAGACATTGCCAAATGGCAAAATGGTCCCCAGATGAGAAATACTAAGTTAGGCTGATCAGATATGAAGGCCAACACTCAAAACCAAGGAACCTGCTGCCACTTGCTTCTGCCCACATCTTTCTAGCCTCCCCTGCCGGCAGGCGACAGGGGCGGGAGCCAGGAAACATTAACTCCTGGCCCCATGATGGCCAAGGGGGTGGAGGCCGGACCATCAGATACAGAGAGGGAAGGTCACAAAATGCAAATTTCATGGCAATATTTTAGTGTCCAGAACATCTCCTGCCTGGAGGCAGGCTGCAGAGCACCCACATAGAATTGCAGAGTTGGTAAGATCAGGAAATAGGTTTAGCACAACTTTCAGAACCAAATCTGAGAGTTGTAGCATCTCCTTTGGCGGCATTCACTCTCACATTGAAATAAGCGAACATGGGAGCACCCTAAAATGTTTTCTGTAGTTCAATTCTTGGATTTCAAAGACTACCTGGTGTTTCTGCAATGCCTGAGTGGCCTCAGAGCCGCGCACAGCCGGGAGACGGTTCCATGCCGCGCGGCCATTGCAAGTTCCTGGTGCCTGTGATGGCATGTTCTCCGCTGCTGCTCCATGCCCATGGCTCCGTCTAGCCACATGACCATGGATGACTGCTGACATGTCTGACACCAGATCTTTCCTCCTTCTCGTAAAGGGCCCTGCCCAGAGGCCCTGCCTCTTAGCTACAGAGGCGCGCACAGGACCCGGTAGGGTGCGTCCTGGTCCCTCAGCCTTGGCCACAGTGACTGGTGTCCAGAATTCTTTTTGACACTTTTCAAAGTTGAGAGAGAAAACCTCCTTTCCTGTCTGGTCGGGGACCTGTTGGAAGGCATGTGTGGGACAGGGACCACGTGGAGAAGCCACCTGAGCAGGAGACTTACTGAGGCCAAGCCTGGATGGGGAGCTATGGTGACTCCGGGCCCCTGGTCCTGGCCGCCAGCCCCTTTGTTTGACTCCACAGCCCACTGGGATCCCTCCAGTAAGTTTCCCTCCAACTCTGTGTCCACTGTAACGAAGAAAGTTCTGGGAACTGCAGACTGTAAACCCCATCGGGCCAGGATTCTGCAAGATACGTGGCCTCAAAATTGATTTGCAAGAGTTACTTGTTGACTGTGTCTCAATACTGAAGTGCACAGAGCAGCAGTTCCTACACGTCTTCCTGTTGCTGATAGGCGGGAAATTTGCCAGCTCTACTGTCACTGTCCCCAAACCTCCATGCCTTTTTCTTGCCTGAGGGGGACTATTGTGACACCAACAGTCTTCACTTGAAGGATGCCCTGTCTGGGACGTGTCCCTTGTTGTCTCCAGCATGGCTTGGCTGATCTACCTGGGACACCATGTCTTGTCTTTCTTTGTGAGTGTCACTTATGTGGCTGTCTGGTCTAAGAGGATAATATTTGAAACATGGAAAGACTGTTCTTTCATGCGGGTATGTTTTGTCTGGAGTAACTTGCTAGACCCCTATATTCGATGGATAATGGTGTCATTTTTAGCACCAATGTTAGTATTTAATTATGAGTTAATAAATGCACGTATACACACAGAATTGCGTCAGTAGATGGCATTAGAAATGCAGAACTCATTCCATGCTCCTCAAATTCCAGTTATTTCAATGATCCTCGTATCACTCGTGGAGGCCAGAAAGCAGGCGGGGGGGGGGGGTCTCTGTGGCCCGGCCTCCTGGCGTGCAGGGGTCTGCGGACTGGCTGCCTCTCTGATCCTTTTCCCCACATGTGAACTTTGCCTCCAGCCCTTTAGGGACAGAAAACTCAGCCTTCCCAGCTTCATTCTCAGTGGTTGATTGGGCCCTTGGACTATCTCTAAAACCCACAAATCACAAAACCCTGCATTACCCCTAAGGGGGAAAGAGAACAGATGCAGATTCCTTTTTCCCGGGCCACCATGTTTGTCGTTCTGATATTTACGCCTTGCCCTCGCCTTGCTGAATGCGAAGGAGAAGCAGCTGCACCGCCTGTGCCCACATGCTCTCCAGCCCTGTGCCTGTAGCACCCCGCCCCGCCCCGCCCCGCTGTCTCCATGCTGCTCCGTCAGTCTCTTCAGCTACAGAGCCCAGGGGCCAGTGTGGTTAGTGCAGCTACCACGCCCTAGTAGCTCCATCTATAAAACATTGACTTTGGACTACTCCTTTCTCACGGCCTCGTGCTGAATCTCAGTAATCAGTGCCAGCCATCTGTCCCGCCAGTCCTTCTCGACTTGGTTGGGGATTCATATCCAGCTTATAGGTCTGTAGTTTCTAGACTATGTCTGTTCTTCCTTGGTGAAATATTTCAGTTTGGAACCTTTTGCCAGAGCCCGCCCTCCCCACAGATTGGCACTCGTTAAGGTCACACTTTAGCTAAAAGGTTAATTACTTGCTTTTCAGTAGAGTTTCTGTGGTTCCAGTCATGTCTGTCCCTATTGGGTTGCTCTTGTGCCATCTTTCCCAGGAACACCCCTTTCCTCAACCGTCGCACGCGAGTGTCACACGTGCCAGCTGCGTGTTGCTGCAGGTGAGAGCTCACAAATCAGAAGGAACTCGAAATAAAGCTCAGTGCAAGCTGAACAGGTGGTCACTTCGGCAACAAAGAAACGAAGCCAGTTACTTTCCTGTTCAAGAACTTTCTCCAGAGTGCTGAAAATCATCTCCAGGAGGCCTGCTGAGCTGAGGAACATACCTCACTGCCGTTCATGAGACCTAAAAGCTACTTTCCTTAGTACAGGGAGTTAACTGCGGGCCAGGGAGAAAGGCAGGAAGAAGGCCTTCAGCAATCTTCCAGGGATCTCTGTTTCCTTCCAGGATCAAATCCAACAACCCCCATGTCCCTAGTGATTTTTTATTTTATTTTATTTTTTTACTTTAGAGACAAGGTCTTGCTCTGCTACCCAGGCTGCTCACTGCAGCCTTGAACTCTTGGATGCAAGTGATCCTCCTGCTTCAATCTCCTAAGTAGCTGGGACTATAGGCGCATACCACCAGGCCCAGCTAATTTTTTATAGAGAAGGGGTCTCACTATGTTGCCCAGGCTGGTCTCCAACTCCTAGGCTCAAGTGATCCTCCCGCCTCGGCCTCCCAAAGTGCTGGGATTTCAGGCACAAGCCCTGGCACTGGCCTCCCAGTGACAGTTTAATAGTGGCACAGAAAGTCTGGAGTTGGGCATGAGCCCCAACGAGCTGAAACTGAGGGAAGCCAAAGGGCAGCGAAGGCCAGTTCCCACCCTCACTTCACTCTGGTGTCCTCCCCGGGTAGGGACAGAGAAACTGCAGGGGCATGCTGTGTACTCTTCCCAGCTATTAAAGAAGCAGAATGACATAAAAAGTCCACAGTTATCTTTGTCTCAATCTATTGGACCATAAACCTGGGTAAAGGGCACTCTGTTCCTGGAACAGACTCAGGACAGGGTGGTTATTATAGTATCAGAATGTTAATTTCTTTTAGGTAACTCTTATCAATAAAAAGATAACCACATCCCTGGGTACTTACAAAGGTGACTAATCTGGTGAGCAGATACACAGCAGGCTTGGGCTTGCCTCATCCTCATTCCACAAAAGGTTTAAGAGCTTTCCAGGAGCCAGACCAGCTACTTCTGGGAGAAACATGCTGCAGCCTTCGGAGCACTCCCAGCGCATCAGGAACGGCACGTCTGCTAGAAGTCAGGGAGCAAGGTGGACACAGCTCAGCACAGAGTGCCTCGGTGCATTGTCACAGCTGCTCTTGAAGCCCATGGGGACCGAGAGTGCTGGCTGAGATGGGGCGCAAGTGCAGAGAGCGTGCGGAGTGACAGATGGCAGCATTACATTATTTACAGGACCGTGTCGAGGGTGGGCTCCGGCGCTCTACTAGCTCAAGGCTTACGGTACGCTGCTCACAGGCCTCTGCCAGTTTAGGGAAATAACCACCAAATAAAGAGACACTGAGGGTTTACACTAGTGGCAAACAAAACACAAAAGCGAAGAAAAACTGTTATGTTACAATTGTATTCGAACAACGGCTCTGCAGGTAAAAGTAATTATTCAGATAGTTCTCTGCAGTAGCAAGGAAAAAGTCACTCTTCAGAGCCCATGTTATCACGCCTTATTGCTCCTTAAACCAAAGGAACTTCGCTCTGTCATTCTGGAAAAAGATGGGTGTGTTTTAAGAAGCACCTGAGAACTCACTCAAACTTCCACTCTTCAAAACCTCGTTGAGGTTAGTTGCGGTGGCTCACATCTGTAATCCCAGCACTTTGGGAGGCTGAGGTGACAGGATCACTTGAGTTGAAGACCATCATGGGCAACATAGTGAGACCCCATCTCTACAAAATTTAAAATAAAAATATTAGCTGGGCCTGGTGGTAGTACGTGCCTGTAGTCCCAGCTACTCAGGAGGCTGAGGCTGGAGGATCGTTTGAGCTCAGGAGTCTGAGGTTGCAGTGAGCTATGACAATGCCACTACACTGCAGCCTGGGTGACAGAGTGAGACCCTGAACAAAAAAAAGACTGATTGAGAATTTAGTTCATTCTGGCTATTAGCTCAAGAAAGAACCAGCTGGCCACGTGGGTAAAGTGATTGTTCTATAGGACAAGGGGTTGGATAAGAGCTAATGAGTAATGCACTGAGCTGGGAACTGGGCAGAAGAAGGTGGAGACAGAGAATGCAGGTGAAGGGGTGATGAGAGAACTCTCCGCTGAGCAAAGGTCAAACGCTTCCCTTTCAAAGTGCATGTACCTCCTCTCTGCCACTGAGCTCCCATTAAGGCCTTTTAAAAACTGCAATTGCACAAGTTTCCTTAATCATGTAGCTTAAAACTCCATAGCCTAGGATGGCTACTATCAAAAAAATGGAAAATAACAGGCCTTGGTGAGGATGTGGAGAAATTGGAATACTTGTGCACTGCTGGCGGGAATGGAAAGTCGTGCAGCTGCTTGCAACATAGTACAGTGAGTCCTCAAAAAATTAAAAATAGAATTACCTTATGGTATGATCCAGCCATTGCCCTTCTGAATATAAAAAAGAAACAAAGGCAGAGACATTTGAACATGTATGTTCACAGCAACATTATTCACAATAGTCAAAATATGGACGCAACCCAAGTGTCCATCTACGGATGAATGGATAGACATAATGTGGTATAAGCATATGACAGAATATTATTCAGCCTTGTGAAAGGACATCCTGACACATGCTACAAAATGAATGGACCTTGAGGACATTTTGCTAAGTGAAATAAGCCAATCACAAAAAAACGCAGTGTATGGTTCCACTTCTATGAGGTCCCTAGAGTGGTCACATTCAAAGAGACAGAAAGTAGAAGGCGTTTGCCCAGGGCTGGGCAAGGGGAGAGTGGGGAATTATTGTTTAATAGGAACAGAGTTTCAGTTCTGCAAGATGAAAGTAGTTATAGAGATGGACTGTGGCGAAGGTTGAACAGCAACGTGACTATATTTAGTACCCCTGAATTGTACATTTAAAAATGGTTAAGATGGTCGGTTTTATTCTGTTTATTTTGCCACAATTAGAAAGAAAGCCCCATAGCCCACAGGGCAGGTCCTCTCCTGGAGTCCAGAGTCCCAGGCTGCCGCATCTCTCATGCCATTGCCCTGGAATATGATGCGTGACACCCTGGACCCTGCTGGAAATGCACATTATCTGTCCCATCCAGACACCCTAAATCAGAAACTCTGGCCCAGGAATAAGAATGTTAACAAGCTCCCCAAGCGACTCTGAAGCCCCTCAAGTCTGAGAACCACTGCACTAGGGTGATAGAAGTGGGACAGTGAAAACGGGTGTTTTGAGATTCAGGATGTGTTTTGAGGACAGAGGAAGTGTGCCTTGGTGGTGGACTGGATGTGGTTTGGCCAGTGAGAGGATTGACGGGTAGAGAGAGAATTGACAGGTAGAGATTGGATAGATACTTTTTGAATGAGTGAATGTCTTTTACAACTGTTCTGCTCTTAATTTTTCTTTGTTTTACTCTTGAGTCAGGAAAAAAAAAAAAAACATGCTTTCTCCAAGCATCAGGTTGGAGAATAGGAAAGAGACTAAAATGACTGATCTTCAGAAGTCTGGGCAAGGTTGGTTATACTCAGATGCGTACTATAAAGGCAGGCAGTTGTGTAGCACGTGAGTGGTGTAGTCTTAAACTTGCTTACTCACGGGCTGATGGTCACATGGAACCCACACACATAAACACACACCCCAGAGAGTTCTAAGCAAACCCTTTCTTTCTTTTTGTCATGGGGGAATGATGTGGAAAGTGACCAGAGACTGAGGGGTTTCCTGGAACAGAGGATTTTCCGTTTCAAAACTGGGACAGTCCTGGACAAACTGGGATGGTTGGTCACCTGAGTTATAACACAGACTCAGAATTCTCAAACCCAGACGGGTCAGAAAGCTCATCTGTTCTGTGGTTCACCATTCTGGCTACAGATTAGAATTACCTGAGGAGCTTTTTAAAAAATCCAATTCCTGGGCCTCACACTAGACCGATTAAATCAACAGGTCTGGGTGCAAAACCCAGCAGTGTTTTCTAAATGCTCCCGGACGCATTCTAGTGAGTAGTCTGTGTGGAGAGCAACCGATCTAATCCATCTTCTTTACCCGGTAGATGAGGAATCTGATGCCACAAGAAGTTATCTGTCCTTGGTTGCACAATTATTAAGGGGCAAAACTCAGAGTTCCTGGCTCTCGAGCCAGTGTTCTTTACAGACAACATGACCCTTTTATAGACAATGATCACCAGTGAGCTCCTGCCATCGAACCCCTGCCCAGTGCTACTAATCAGGGCAACTCACACACGCACCAACGGTGTGGCCCTCGGCAACGCAGCCCTTGCTCTCCCGGGGTGTGTATTCAGGGGAGAATTCGGTGTCTCTTTCCTCGCCACCTCCTGACTGTCCTAACCACCTGCTCTAAGGCCCCGCAGGCCCTGATTTCCGCCCTCATTCTTTGCCCAGGGACCCCCTTTCACCCCGTTTACAACTTTGACCTCAGGACGTCATCATTTCTATCCGCCGCGGACACCTGGAGCGGCTCACCTGGGCGGAGGCACGTGCACGGCAGCCCGGGTGGGCGACACCCCGCCAGGAGGAGCTGCTATCAGCACAGAGCTTGCTGCTGGAAACCCCAGCCCAGGCGGAAGCTCGACCGGAGCGGCTCGGCTGTCACTCTGGGCAGGAGGAGGTCCTGGGGAATGAGGGTGGCGCTGACGGCGACACCGTGTCGTCCACACAGTCGTCCACACAGGATGAAGGAAAGACTCAAGAGAGACACGGAAAGAACCACGGAGTGAGAGGAGGACAGTGAGAAACCCTCCTCTTCCTCGACCGGGGTCCCCTGGCTGGACTCCGTGCGCCCTCCCCCTGTCCCGGATGTCTCCCCAGTGACGCTGTGGCTCCTGTGATCACAAGGAGACCCTCATGACCCCTACCAGCTCGCGGCGGTCTAACGCGGTTTTGTTCCTCTACCATCAGGTGCTTTCTCCTGGTCCTTGTGGCGGCTCCGTTTGGAAGAGGCGGCAGCCGGCGGGCAGTGTCTGTGACCTCGGCTTCTCCTTGAGGCCTGCGGGCCACTCCAGGCCACTGAGTCAGAATTCCTGGGGAAAGCATCCCGGGATGTGTGTCCCAGGGGCCGGGGAGCACAGGCAGGTCTGGGAAATGCTGCTGTTCGTGGTACATGTGGGCAGTGTCTTCTGTTCCAGCCCTGCTCCCAGCGGGATGCGCCGGTTCGGGCGCTGCCCCGGGCATTGGCTCCTTGCTCCCAACTCTCTCCAGGCCTGTGAGGGGCTCCTCTGGGTCCGCACGCCCCTCCGTGTGCAGAAGGGTAGAGCCGTCAGATCAGCAACCCATGACCTTCCAGTGTTTAGCTTTGGATTCAGGCCAGCTGTTGTTACTATTTTTCATTTACAATTTAAGGAGCAGGTGCCGTCTAAAGCACACATCCCGGAAGGGCCTGCAGGGTGACGACACCCCAGCAGAGGGCGCCACGCCCACCGCGCTAGGTCGCCGCCCGCGCGGCGCCGCCGAGAGGCCCCGCAGCCTGCGCGGCGCTCCTGCGGCCGGGCCTCCTGCGCCTGCGCGGCGCTCCTGCGGCCGGGCCTCCTGCGCCGTCTGGGGAGGGAATTTGACACGCAGTGAAAAGCCAGGACTCTCCGGTCTCTGCCAGTCACGAGGAATGTGCCTGTTGAGAGAATGTCACACATGTGGGTCAGGCAGAGGAAAAGGGTTGAGACTAGATGGTTATAGTGCTGCCTACAACCCAGGGTCTTTGGATTCAGTGAATTTTAAACCAAAAGGACTATCTTTAGAGTGAAATTTCAGGCTTCAAAGGATGGGAGGTTATTTTGGAGGTCGCAGAGAAGTTCAGGTCAGACACTGTGAACCTGTGGACCTTCTGCTCCTGTGAACACCAGCCGCCTCAGGAATTCCTCCACGAAACGACCCACTGGGCATGAGCAGAGGATCTGAGTGTTTGAAATTCTAGTTATGCGGGGTAGCTGCAGGCAGGGTAGCTGTACGCGGGGTTGCTGTACACGGGGTAGCTGCAGGCGGGGTAGGTGCGTGCCGTGTAGCTGTGCGCGGGGTTGTTGTACGCGGGGTGGCTGCGGAGCCGGAGACTACAGCGAGAATGACGGAGGGTAGACACATGAGGGCCCAATGAGAGGAGAGTTTGTGAACCCTTATGGAGGACTGAGGAGGGGTAGAGTGTACGGGCCTGCGGGAGACAGGACGCGTGTTCTCTCCACTGTAAGGCAGTACTCTCGGGTTAACGGGGTTGTTACCAGGCAACGGGCTCACTTCCCGATGTGCATAGAAGCGAATTCTATGGCACTGACTTCTGAGAGAACAAAGGCTTTACTGAGAGTTGATTGGCAAGGAGACAAGAGCCAACACTCAAGTCTGTCTCCCCAGTCTGAGGGTGGGCTGAGCTCTTGGCTTTTCTAACTAGTCCCTGGTGATGCCAGTGCAGCCAGTGTGCCAGCCTGGTGGTGGTAGCAATTAGGAGGTTAAAGCTTTTGTCCACTGCACGTGCTTGAGCTATGTGACTTGTGATTTTGGCTCTGTGCCAAGTCCGGAACAGCCTAAGCAATCGTTAACCGGTTTGAGTTGGTTCCGAGGTTACAGGACAACTTACTATGTGTCAGGGAACAAACATGGTGAGAGCATGGGGCTGTGGGAGATGTGGTCTAGGTTCTGCCACCATCTTGCTGTGTGACACCGTATGATGACTCCACCTCTCTGAGCTTCAGAGGCCTCACTTGTAAAATGGTGTTGGTGTGGAGGGAGTAACTGTCACATCTAAGCTTTGCATAACAACAAGACAGTTCCCTTAGACTTCTTTTTTCTAATCTAAACTTTTTGCTCTTTAATCATTTCTTCTAAGTCTTCTTTTCTAGTCCCCAGGTCTCTTGATGTCCCTGGACAAACATATTTAACTTTCTTAAACTGTGTTGCCCTAAAAAAAAAGTTCCTGATGGCTCCCATGAGGCCATGTTGCTGCTCGGGACACCCTTCGTAGGGTGACCAGGGCACTCTCGTGTCGTGTAATTGTATTCTCTACGATTAAGGTAATGAAATAGATGAACATCTCAGTACGATTTAGTTTCTCTAAGTTCGTGAAAAATTTTTGTAGAACTAAAATCATAAATCAGAAAGACATATTTTGTCCCAGTCCATGCACATGTGGCCATTCACTAAGCTGATGCACCTTGCTATGATAGGACGAGCCCAGCCTCCTGGCCTTCTGAGGTTGTTTGGTATCTTGATTCTGTCGGCATAGTGTATGGTACGGTTGGACAGTTTCGTACTGAAAGGGACCTTGACAGTCAAGCCGGCCCTCTTATTTTTGTGTTATTTGAAAGTCTGATAAGCGCATCTTCTGTGTCTTCAAGATGTTGAATGTGTCAGAGCCATGCAGCCCACCACTAGAGACCCTTTTGCAGGTTGACATCATTTGTTAATCGTTAATCCACACCCTTGTTCAGAGTTGCTCAGCTCCCACTTACTCTCAATATGAACCAACCACAGTTGTCCTTAGAGATCATGAGATAATTTCTCAAAGTTTCTCCTTTTCTCAACATTGACACCAAAACATTCTCCTCCTTAATGGTGTCAAGTTTCATATTATAAATAGTAACAGTTCAGTTGAAGGATATAAACTTGTATATTAACTAGATAACAACTATGCAATTGTGCATATGTGCACACATGAACGTGTGCCCTGGAAGGAAATTTCGATGGTGGTTAGATTAGGAAAGTGGATTGTAAGTGTTCTTAAATTTTAGTGTTGGGATTATACTACTTTCACAATTTTAAAAAATACTAATCATAACTTACCTCTTCAACTGAAAATACATCTGTTTTTTTCTCCTTTCAGTTTTGTTTTTGTGGCTATTTTGAGCACATCTCTTATGGAGGTAGTTGGGGACCGTCCTGGGTGCTCAGAACGAGGCGAGTGCTCACTCCTGCAGAGAGCCTCTGGCCGGTGCTGGCCTTGCTGAGGTTTTGCTCAGGGTCCTAGAATGCAAACGTACCCTCTGTTGACAGTGGAGAAATCCTGATTATTTCTGCTTTGATGGACATAAAACCACACCCCAGGCAGCCACCCAGCTCTGCTTACTATGGTTGTAGAGCAGGGGAGGGAGATGACACACACTGGCCTGGAGCAGAACGACTGTCTGAGATGTGAATGTGTGTTTTGTTCACTGTCCTTCCCGTGCGTTTTCCAAGAGGGAGCGAGGCGCTTTGCGATTGTGGAGCCCCCAGAGCAGAAGCTGCCTAAAGACAGCCTCTGCCGTGCTGCCGGACACCGAAGGCACGCGAGAGATCACCTGAGGTTTCCACGGCAGGATGGAGAACAGGCGAGTGTCTTTCCAGGGAGAAAGGTGGCTGTGAATGGAGACAGAAGACAAATTCCCAAGACTTAGGATGGGGCTAGGGCTGGTGGGTCTTCCAGCAGCCAGGCCTTGCCTTCTGCCCCCCCGAGGAGGTACAGTCCTTGGAGGCTTCGGCTGTGTGGGGGTCAGGGAGGCAGGATGGCACCACTGCGGCTTCCAGTCTTGGCCAAGTCCTGAGCACCAGGCCAGGCAGGCGCAGCAGAGCTGCCGATTCCCTGGGACCAGGTAGGCCCACCACGGATGCACCTGCTGTGGTCAACATAGTGGAGGCTACAGGGCCTGCCCTGCATTTGGGGGACCACAAAACCCTCTGGATTCTCCTGCCACCCTAGGGAAGGGGCTGGAGCCCCTGGGATGGCTGGGATGGCCAGCACAGTGGAATGATGATCTCCATTTCATTTGATTTTTTGCAAATAAATGCGACACTTCCTGCACCCCTGGGTTAGTGGTGGCTCATTTACTTCTGAGACAGTCAAAGTTCGCAGCAGGCCTGGAGCACGGTCAGGTGGGTGGGGAATCAACTCGAGATTCTTTCCCTCCTCCCCTCGGTCTAGAAACATGTGACGGTGCTGGACACAGAGAGTCACAGGGGTGGGAGGACACAGCTCCCTCGGGAGCTCCTGCTGCAAAGGGAGCGGGCAGGTGGCAGCAGCTGGTGTGAGGGGCCCTCCCGGGCAGAGCACTGAGCAGCGCAGCATGAGGAGGGGACACGATGGCTCCTTACTGACACCATCTGGGTGTCTCCAAGTCACTAAAGGCACACAGTGGAGGGTTAATGAGACTAAACCAGTGCCACTGAAATCGAATTCCTCGGTGCCCTGGAGTCGCTGCCTCAGTGCTCCGTCCCCATCAGGGCAGCGCCCCAACCTGGCCGTCTCACCTGTCTACCCTGACTTGGCACTTGCTTGTTGTCTGGGTTTGCGTTTATTAAGGGCCCTTGGGCTCCACAGCCCTGAGGCGGATGAGCTCGATCAACCGTGAAGAAGGCGAGACAAGGAAAGGACTCATCAGCCGCTCCACCTCTCAGGACTCAAACAGAGCCAGCGAAACGGCCGCACACCGGCCACACACCGTCCGCGGGGGCCAGGACGAGGTGGCCAGGGCACTCTAGGCACACAGGGAATGCGCTGACCGGGGCCACGAGAAAGGCAGCTCCAGGACACACTCGTCAGCTCGCAGGCCCCAGCTAGGGGGCCTGCATCCCGGGCGAGAGCTCCCCACAACTGCATGGGCAAAAGAACAGCAGCCTTTCTCCCCCTCACGGGTCTCCAACTGTGAGAGAAAACCCACAGAACATTCGGAAGCTGTCTGGCTTCATCCCTTCTCTGCTGCCCGCATGCCGTTGCCAGGGAGTGAACTAACAAGTCAGGAGTTAGGACCCAGAGATACGTCTGAGGCTCCTGGGACCTGCCAGCCGCTGGAAAGCCACCAAGTGCACTTTGAGAAACACACAGCCCGGGCGCCTCAGCTGCTCTCCCCCTGGGGTCCACTTCGCACGTTGAGCCACTGTATTTTCTTTTCAGAGCCCCCTTTTCCAGTGGACTTGCTCTGCTGCTGAAAAGGAAGGAATCTTCTGTCTAAGGCTGCATCATGACGCTGACAGGTCCGGTGCTGGTGCTCGTCGTCCTCGGCTCCTGGCCCTCAGGTAAGCACCAGTGGCACCGAATTGGAGTGACAGTTGCAGAATAATTCTGTGGGCAGAGGAGGCCCAACTGTGGTGCTGGTGATGTTAGAATTACAAGATGCAGTGTTTGGATACGTTTAGGATAACCTTCAAAATGTGGCCCTAATGCGTAATTCTGTGAAATCTGTTTATTGCTAAAGAAATCATGTCTACAAATTCGTAATGCTTACCTTTTGTCATTTGGTGTGTTGCTCCCTCTGAATCATTATGAGCTTGGTAGGAGGATATAAACGCATGAAAACGTTATGGAAGGCACTGAATGTTACTCAAAGAATTGTTTCAATATTTGGCACAGTTTACTATATAAACATTTCAATATCATATTTACTAATAATTACTATATCTGTGTGTAGATATTTAATTTTGTCCAATATATTCGTAGACCTATATAAATATTTTAATAAATTTGTGTGTGTAGGTAGATTTAAAATGTTTATATATCACAATTAAACAAAAAATATATTAATGTCTATGAATATGTGTATGTTTTATATGAGTCTTATCCAACTAAAAATGAGAAATTCTTGATAAGAAAAGAGGACAAATAAAAGGAGAGAGAGGGAGAGACAGAGACAAAGACAGAGAGAGAACAAAGAAAGAAAAGGAACGAGGAAGAAAATACTGCAAAGTTTAGGGGACAGTGGTCATTTGCACCTGCCAGTTTTCTGGGTTTTGGAATCATTTCACTTTTTGTGTAACTTAAGAACAGAAAGCTCTTCCCATGGAAACAGAAATCATCTGCAGCCAGGAGCCAGAGGGTGCAAGAAGTGTCGTTCCGTTTAGCAATTTTTATTTATTTCTTAGCAAAATTTTTGCCACATTAGATTATTGCAATTTTCAGACGGAGAACTGGAGGCACTCAGAGAGAGCTTTGCCCAAGTCCAGAAATAATTCCTGGATTTAAAAGTCCAAGGGCTGTGGGGCACACCTAAGCATTGTCATGTCTTTGAAAACAGCCTTTCCTCAGACCAGGGACTCAAACTTTTGCTGAAAGTGGGTGTTGACATGACAGTGGGAAGAAAACAGGAAACATGACCAAGAAAGAAACCAGAAGGCCAAGGCTTAGGTTCCAAAGGAACCTTTGTCTCACTCTGGGACTGGGCACCTCATCCAAACCTCTTGGGATTTCTGTCACTCCAATCCTCTGATAGCTGTAGTCACTTCTACCTGGATCCTCTCTCTGCTGAGACAACTGGCAGCTGTGAGTGGAGGGCCGTCCCCAATTAATGGCACATCTTCTGTGTCTTGGAAACAGCAAATATCGGGCCCTAACAGGTTACATTTTGCAGCTGTTTCATGAACTCAAAGATCCTAAAAGCATAGAACACGGGAGCTGCTGGGGCCTCTGCAATCACCTGCTCCCTGTTAAATGCTTGGAGTCAGACCAGAATTCATGTCTCCAAATCTGAGTCTAGTACTCCTCAGTGTTAAATAAATATCTGTTGGATTCTCGTTCTAACGAGCGGCGAGTTTGGCCGGGCAGCCGGCATTCTGAGCCAAGAGCTGCCTGCTCTCCTGGAGTGCTGAGCTGAGTCCCACGCCGTCCCTGCCTCAGCCAAGCCCTCCGCACGTGCTCCCTGGTGGCTCGGCCCTCCCTGCTGTGGAGTTACTATATGGCCCCAAAGGAAATATTTTGACAAAGAAAAATGGGGTAAAGATTAAGCAGGGAGGAGGGAGAGGAGAGAAAAAGGGGCGTAGTGGGATTTAAGGGAACAACAAAATTCCTGTTTTAACCAAAAGAGATGGTGGAAGCTTTAATGGGCATCGGCAGGCTCTGAGGACCTTGCGTTGGGCTGTGGGGGGCGGGGTAGCGGGCAGAGCAGGACCCAAAGCGAGGAAACGTGAGAGATCACGGTCAACTTTGAAGCAGGAATGCGCCTTCGCTGTAGAGCACGGGCTGTCTGCCCCCAGGAAGGTCCCAGGAAAGCTCTCTGCACCAGGTGCCAACTGTAGCACAGGGAGATGTGAGCCAGGTGACAAAACACTGTCACCACAGCAAGTGTCTCCCTACCACCACTCACATGTTACCCGTGACGTGGTTTTGGAACATCACTCTTCCAGGTCACAGATTGCTTTACACGACAGGAAAGCCTTTGGGAAAACAGGATGCTCACAACACAAGAACAGAAACAGCATAACCACAAATGCACGTTCATTGAATCAAGTTGTCAGAACAGTTTTTATGTGGTAATGAGGAGACCACAGTGGAGATGACAGTCATTTGTGCCCCTTGATCCTCAAAAAAATTACGGGCTGGTGAAAAGATTTCTGACATGGCCAGCAGAAGACCCCGGCCCAGCAGCTGGGAGACCCTGGGCAGGTCCCCTCTTGTATCCCGGTATCTGCAGCTGTGAGGCGAGGGGCGTAGACGGTGTGAAGGTCCTGCCCAGATTTACTGCCTTGGCTTCCCTAGCATTTCACTTTTTCCTTCATTGGTGCCGAAATCGGGAAATCCAAGCTTGCCAGAGGGATGCATCCACAGTGAGAACACTCATCTTGATTTGTTGATGGATCACTGAGCTGGATCCTAGAACATTGTCTAACTAATTTAAAGTGTAAGTCAGTTTGCAAACATTTGGTTTACACACAACTTTTCAGGAATCCATTTTTTTCTTAAAGACCACTTGTTCTGGGAATCTTGCACACATCTGTGATTTTGTGCCCACTGGAGTGGTGGGACAGGGCCACTCTGCTCCTTCCCTGGGGCCACAGAGACGCCCACTGTGGCCTTTTGTTCATTTGTTCATTCATCAAACACCATCAGATGTTTCTGGAGGCCCTGGTCTCAAAGAATCAGCTGTGAGAAGCAGTCGCCGTTTTTCATGATACTCTATTTCACAAGGGCAAACCACGAACATTTCCAGGACTATCCTCTAAGTCTGCTGCAATAGCGCCAATGACTTCAGATTCTGTTTTGGAAAGGTTCAGGAAATCTGAAGATATTAGGCAGAAAGCATTTAACCTTTGGCTTTTTTTTTTTTTCTTTGGCAAGGTCTGTTTTGGCTAGAACACATTTGTATCAGTCTGCGAGAGCTGCCGTAACAGAATGCCAGGGGCTGGGAGGCTCAAACAGCAGACATTTACCTCCTCCCCGTCCTGGAGGCTGGAGTCCACGGTCACGTGCAGCAAGCTCAGTTTCTGGCGAGGGCTCTCTTCCTTCTCGCTGGTCCCCATGTGGCCTTTCCTCTGTGCCACCGCCTTACAGGCTCTGTCTCCAAATATGGTCACATTGGGGGTTAGGGCTTCAACATTTGAGTTTTTGGGTAACATACACATTGAGTCCCTAACAGCCAGTTGAAGTTTATGCTCTTCCTTCCTTGATTCAGATGGAAGGCTCACCTCTGAGAGCTGCAGGGAGAATGTACGCAGGTCCCAGGGAGAGCAGAGCTGCTCTCTTCCCTTTGGACCCTGGTGAAGAACAAGGTGCAGATGTCCTTGTGGGATGGCAGATGCTGGGCTGTCAAGGTCATAATTTTAGGTTTTCTCTCCCAACATGCAACTCCACCTCCCTTCAAAATGACGGTACAGTTTTCCTGCCAGGGACGGAAGTTCAAGGTTATGGTCCTTGCTCTTCTTCAGGAATCCTCTCTCATGACAAAATTCTCAGGGTTGGCCAAGCTAACCTGAGACTGTGCGTGTGTGCGTGTGTGCTGGTTGGTTCAGGCATTATTCAGCTGTTCTCAGCCTCCACAGAGGGCCTGCATCCACTGTGACATGGTGTCCTAAGTAATTTGTGCTAATTAGGCTGAACTGGAACTCAGGTACCCTGCAGGAGGTTCTGCACTCTGCCACCCTCACCAGCTCATCAGGTGGTGCCAGCATCAGTCAGGACTGTGTTCAGATGTGTGTCTCAGTGGCTGCAGTGGCTTAACCAAATAGAGGATTGTTTTTCTCACATACCAAGAAATTTAGAGGTGGGCAGTCCAGGGCTACAGGGACCCAGGTTCTGGTTATCTTTCTATTCTGCCACCGTATGTGTGTAGTTTTCATCAGGATTGCAAGATGCATGGGTGGCCAAATCTCTAGACACAGTGTCCCAGTTCCAGGCAGGAGGGAGGGGCAGGGCATGCCAGGTAGAGTCCATCCTCTTTCACAACCTCTCCTGTAAACCCCACCCAGTGGCTTCCATTTGTATCTAATTGGCCATATGTGTCATGGGCCGGCCCTCGCTGCAAGGGAGCCAGGAACAGAGCATTTAAGCGGCACCATGCAGCCCTGAGTACATTTAACGTCTATTACCAGGGGGAAAGGCAGAACGGCTGTTGGGCAGGGAACTAGCAGTGTCTGCCACAGTGCTACTGTGGTTTGAAGGTCCCCCAAAGTCGGTGGGGAGTTCTCATAGAAGGATGCATCTGGCCCTCTTTGTCTCTCGCTTGTCCTCTCCTTGCCTTTCCACCATGGAATGATGCCACAAAAAGGCCCTTGCCAGATGCCGGCTCCTCCGTCTTGGACTTCTCGGCCTCCAGAACCATGAGCCAGTGCATTTCTGGGCATTGCGAATGACCCAGGCCGTGCATTCTGTTACAGCAGCACAACATGGATGGAGACAAATGCCTTTCAAGCAATATTCTCCACCTTAGGGGAGGGGGCTGCCTGCTGCAGAGAACGGCTGGAGGAGGACAGCTGTGTCCTCACGGTTTCCCTCTTCCGAGCAGTTCACCTCTGGCCCAGACTCTCCAAACAGCACTCCGCAAAACACAAGCCAAGAAGCTGACCGAACTGTCAGCTGAATTGTCAAGTGTTTGTTCACTCAACAACTATTTGCTGGGCAGCTACTCTGTGCCAGTCACTGTTCTAGGGGCTGGGGTACAGTGGTGAGGACAGGCCCCGACTTCCTGGAGCTGGCATTGTCTAGGGCCAGACAGACAATAGAGAGGGAAACACGTGATATGATTAAGTGCTCCTGTGGAAGATAAAGTACCCTATGGGGATTGAAAGGGGAAGGGTCTTTAAATAGCATAACCTGGAATGACTTCCTCAAGGAAATGGCATTCAAACAAAGACAGGAAAAAGTGAAGGAACGGCTGTGGGGCTGTTTAGGGTGGGGGCCTTCCCTGAGCAGAATGTGAACTAAAATGAAATCCTAAGCCCCCCACTTACTGAATGGGCCCCTCTTGGCCAAGGGGACCCCAGAGAAACCTTAAAACTGAGTTTCCAGCCTTGACGGAATGGGAGGTCAGACGCGCCTCATCATCCCCTCTCCCTTGCTAGCAACCATCAGGCGTTTTTCCTAAGGGGTAAACAGAAACCAGTCTCACGACCCAGACCAGCACTCTCCCCTGATGAGAGACCACAATCATGCAGTGGTTTTAACTAGTCTATGGGACTTCCTATCCTTGCTTTACCTTTTAACACCACAGAGCCACGATTTCTGAACATGGACCCCATAAAGGGGCACAAAGCTCCACTGCTCAGGCACTTATTTCTCCTTTCATGAATATTCATGACTCCTCCTATAGCTTGTTAAATATTTACATCTGGCCATCCCCTCAGCACAAATTCTTGTTCCCTGTGTCCCTGCCACAAAACACGTTCCTGACCCTTGCCCAGGACTCTGCTTTCTAGCCTGCTGGGATGGCCACCCCAGGCTGCAGCCCTTCATGAGAAATGCAGCTCTCCCTTCCAAATTGTGAACCTTTTCATTTTCTTCAGTTACCTAGAAGCATCCTGGCGGTTCTGGGAAGAGAATTCTGGCGCAAGGGGCTGGGGACAGGGTGGGGCAGCGTGGGAGAGGGCAGGGGTCGCAGGCAGCACCACGTAGGGTCTGGGAGGCCGTGGTGAGGACTTAGGGTGTCTTTCCACATTTGATGGGAAACCATTTGGAGAGTTTAGCAGGGAACTGACATAATACTCTTCTGTTTTTAAAAGATCATTCTAGCTAGTGAAAAGAGGACTGTTAAAGGGCTAGAGTGGAAACCATTAGGAAGCCCCACGGAAGAGAGAGAGAAAGAATGAGGGTGGTGCCGGTGGGAAGCAATCAGGGCTGGGACATGCTGTGAAGGGCACTAAGGCCAGATGTGGGGTAGGAGAGAAAGAGAGGACCCAAGGATGCCACCAGGGATCTCCGCGGAGCAAGCAGACACATGGTCCCTTAGAGGGCATTGCCAGTAAGGTTTTAGGGCATTTTGCAGACCTTTGCCCTGGCAGCTGTCCAGCTATCTTCTCCTAATGCCACTCTTGGTACTAACAGTAGCTGTCATGGTTCGAGATCAGTTAACTTTTTAAATAAATAAGCACAAATGTAAGGTTACACGTCTGCCTACCACTTGTTGGCATTTTAATATTCCTTCTGGAATGGAAGAGAAAGGGGCGGGTCCACCCAGAGTGCATAGCCCCTCCCTCATGGATGCCCTGCACCGAGGGGGAGGTGTGTCTTGCCTTTCTTCCTACTATGAATCTTTGGGTTTTGACTGGATGGACCTGGGGCTATGTCTCCCATGTGATCGTTGCCCACCTGTGGATCTCTCGGTGGGAAAAAAAGGCTTTCTATGATAGACACATGGTTCAGGATGAGTTTCTGTGGGATGTCAACAGAGTGCTGAGTACACAAAAGGGACCGTATATATACACACACATATGTGTATGTATACACAGATATACACACTATATATTTTATTTAAACTTGATAGTATAGCATTAAAAAGAAACAAAGCATATTCCTGCACTGCATTCCTAAGCCATTTCCTCCACTAGAGGGTTAAGGCTTCAAATTAGAGTGTTTTCTTAGGCTCTCACACACTGAGGGGCTGAGAAGGGTGTTACAAGCAAGGGCGACTTCATGAGGAAAGACATCTCAGGAGAGGGCAGGAGAACTGTGGGGGCACCTGCTCGGTGCCCAGTGGCTGTGCTCACGCGTGGATGGCACCGGCTGTTCATCTGGTGTGTGCAGAGCAAGCCCCGCTGTGGGCCGGGCGATGTTCTAGGTGCTAGTGAACATGACCAGGTGCAATGGACACTGTGCCACCGTTACAGAGCTCAAGGGAGGGTAGACACGACAAACATACGACAGATAGCAATAAGGGACGTGCAGGAGAGAAACGAGATTCCAGGACAGAGACCGGCTGGTGGGCAGAGCCCATGTGTGCCGGGGGTGGGGGAGGGGTGGCTGTGCCTGACCCTCTTGGTGCACATGACCCCTGGTGGGAGCGTCCAGGAGACAGCAGAGCCCCAGGGAAGGTGGATAGTCTGTTTTCAGCTGTTCGGAGGAAGCTGGGCACGGGCACAGGAATGGGCTCACGAGGACCCTTGTGCACTCAGAGCGCCTTTGCTGAAGTGGGCTGCTTGGAAGCAGATGACGGCTAAGACCACAGGATGCTGACACCTCTCCCATCAACTCAGCCTCTCATGATTCTTTTACAGCCACTGCAGGATTCAGTTCAGTGGCAGAAAGTGAAGACGCCCTCCTCAGACATTTATTCCAAGGCTATCAGAAATGGGTGCGCCCCGTGTTACATTCTAATGACACCATAAAAGTGCGTTTTGGATTGAAAATATCTCAGCTCGTAGACGTGGTGAGTAATCCTTTGCACTCAGCTGAAAAAAAAAAAAGCATGCATTCTTAGACCGTTTATGAGTGTAAGATATTTTTTCTTTCCCTGTGTCTGACATTTTAATTTTAAAAATAATTCACTGTGAGAAAAAAAATCTGCCCCCAGGAAGCCAGTGAGATGACCTGAAGGAAGAATGAAGAGTTGTCGCAGGGTAACTTTTCACTGTGACACTATTGGTGTGGAGCCTTTCTGCTGGGGGTGGACACGGTCACCAGGATGGTCATTGCTGAGCACCGCGGAGGGGACTGGGGAGATGCAGAGGACGCTGAGCCCGGGCCGACCCAGTGTGATCCCGGCGCCTCCCGGGCTGTGCCCTGGGGTGGCAGGGTGCCTTCAGGGAGACAGGGCCATGACGGCAGTGCGCAGGGCAAGGGCCATCCCTGCCGTCCCTGGACGACCATCGCCTTTCCTGAATTCACCCCTACCTTAACATTGTCGGCCGGTTTCCTGCTGGGCTTGCATTTCAGCCACAATTGTGTCCTTGGGGGAAGTCATTGGCCTATAGCTCCCCAAATGTGGCAAAACTGTCCTGCTGTGGTCGCCACAGCCCCAGAATCATCCTTCCACGCTGCCCAAATTCACTGCCCCACCACAAACACGTCACACTCACCCACCCGGCCGGCACAATACCCCAGCATTCCTTCTAGAAAATCACGCAAAAGCCACCTCCTATTTAGCTGACATTTCCTTCTACCCTTAAAGTGCCCTCTGGGTTGTTGCCGCAGTGACCTGCTACTTGTTTTAGTTATTATTTTTCATTTCAAGCAAAATAGCCGTACTCTTTCAGGATCACGTGCCACTTAGCTGTTCTTTAATTGATAATCTTTTGCACTTCGAACACCCCAAATGCAAGACTCAGACAGGTTTTTCTGATAAAAAGCAAAAAAACCCCAAAAAACACAACTTTCTTTGATTTCATTTTACAACAGTTTCTTAATTTTCATTTCCCTAGGATGAAAAGAACCAGCTGATGACGACCAACGTGTGGCTCAAACAGGTACATTTCAACCCAAGGGCTGTGTCTGCCGACCCAGCCACTGCCGCTCATCTCTACTGAGACAGGTGACAGGCTCCCCTCGGAAACTCGGTCTGTTAGAGGGCACGGGGCGTCTGTGGGGAGAGCTGTGAGAGCTGCTGGGCAGGGTCTGTCATTCTCATTTCCTCTTGTGAGTGCTAGAGACCAGGGCCGGCGGCTCCAGGGAACACGGCGCTCAGTGTTGCTGTCCCGGAGCGGCAGACTCCAGGGGCTGTGGGGCCACTTGTGGTGGAAGTTGCCTCTCCACGACAGTGAGGCCTGGGCTGTGCTCCGGGGCACTTGAGGAAAAGAAAAAGGAGACTCCAAGATGCAACTCTTGCCCCCATTTAGGGCTTAGGGTACTGCAGCTGGGTAAGGAAATCAGCCACGCAGAATTGTCCCTCTTCCCCTCCTCCCCCCCAGGTAGGTCCCCTCTGATGCACTTGTCCTGCCTGAGAAAGAACCGGGTCCCCCGCGAGGCAGTAACAGAAGGCCGCCCACTGTTACTTTCAGATCAAAGTGAAGCCAAAGCAGAATAATGAAACATATTTTCCTGACATCACCAAACGTGCATTTTGAATGGTGTTTTCAGCTTTCTTCTCAGACAATGGCTTTGAGCCGAGTAGAGCTTGTCTTCTAGCCCAGAGGAGCCTGGCCCGAGGGGTTTGTTCTGTCTGGAGCTGTCAGGAAATAATTGCCGTTCAAACCCAATTTCACATATGTTATGTGCAAGGAGAAAATATTTTTTAATTTTTAATTGAGAAATAATAATTGAACATATTCAGGGGGTACACAGTGATGTTTCGTAACACTGACTAAGGTGAGAAAATATTGACACTTAATAGGTGAGAGGTTTGGTTTAATTGCCTATTTTTTGTTTTGTCAGCAATTACTTATTTTGTAATGAATGTCCAGACATTGCCTAATCTTCCCATAGATTTAAAATATTCCTGCTAGGATTATTTTAAACATCTCACTGAATTGTGACACACGCACGTAACACCTTTCATTTGTTTATATCGAAGTACATTGGTTATCTACTCAGGTTTTGTGGACGTTGTTCAGTCCTTTCTGCTAATGGTTTATAAGGAACAATGAATAAAAGAAACTGAGGCAACTCCTACGCTTTAGTTTGTGTCATCGGATTTCTGCCACCCAAAAACTGTAATCAGAGTTAGAGGATTATTATAACTTTTACTCCTTTCTATTGCTCTGGTTCTTTAATTGGTAGATGTACCAGCAAGTTGTGAAGTAGATCTGCATACTGTTTTCTTGCAAATAAAAATATCCAGGAGAGAATATTAATAATAAGCTGGGAATGTATATATGAAAATACAATTTAAATAAACATACCTTGTTATAGGCCTATCTCATTCCTCAGTGCCCTATCCTACTTTGGCATTTAGAATGTTGAGTTGATAGAGCCCAGTGAGAAGTCCTCCATTTGAGCTTGCAGGGAGAGAAGAACCTGCACTTTTCTCTCAAACTGTAAACAGGTTTAGGAAGTTAACAAAAATAAAACAAAAACCTCTTCCTTCTTCACATGCACGTCCTTCCCCAATTGTTCCTCGCGATCAAGTTTTTATTAATCTCTCACATATGACAGTGGTCCACGGACTCTTGGTCCTACTGTTGAGACAGTAGGTGCTTTTCACTTGTCTTGTGATTTTGAAAGCAAGGAGGCATTTCAGCCAAAGAGAACAGCATTAGATGTGAGGGGTTGAAGCCACGGGCTCCCTGGGCCTCAGCCATAGCCCTGGACAGGACTTCTGGCAAAGCTGTGCTGCCAGAATCCCAGTACCCTGGTGAATGCCCACAGATCAAGACTGAACCAAATCCTAAAAATCCAGAGCACCCAAAACAGAGCAAGGGAAATCGGTAGGAGTGTAGCAAAGTGACATTTGCAACAGTCAGCAGCCTGCTCACAAGTTCCCACTTAATAGAAGTGATGAGAATAATAGACTTTAATTGCACTTGATTCACAAGGGGTTGTCGTATCTCTTATCTCGTTTAAATCTCTCAACCGCCGGAATTAGGAAAGGAGACATCATCGTTGCCCTGTTTTACAGAGATGAGCAGTCTAGTAACTCACCTGGCGGACTCTGGGCTTCCTGACTCCTGGCTGAGGCCTTTTCTCACTACACACTAAGCCCAGCTCTGAACCACAGGAGCAGCCACAGCAGCTGCAGATAATGTTGTCAGAGCGACTGAGTCAGGAGTGGGAGATGTTACAGGGGATGTTAGTCAGCAAGTCTGTTCATGGCACAAACAACGTATGGACAAAACAGCAAGGTGGATTCTATGGCATTGAGCGTCAAGCAGGGAAGGCTGCATGGAAGAGGAGGCATTTGAGCTTGGCCGTGATGTTACTTTTATACTTTTTAAAGTCTTTTAAAGCTAAAAGGATAAAAGAAAGATAAAAGAAAAGGGATGGAAAAAGCAAGATAAACTGATGTTTATAAAATTCACTGGAGTTTTACACAGATCTTAGTTCCAGAACAGCTAATAATACTACCTAAGATTTCTTGAGCATTTATTAAGTGCCCAGGCACTGTGCTGAGTGTATAATGAGAATGATCCCATTTAATTCTCACAGCCACCCTCTAAGGTAAGTTCTATTATTATTCCAACTTTGCAGATGAGGAAACTGAGGACTGGAGAATTGAAGGACTTGTCTGAGTTTCCACACTGTTAAGTGAAGTCGGCCTTACGCAGCAGAGTCATTCTCTTGCCTGAGCCCAGAGGGAGCTGACAGGGGTGTCCTGGTCCCCTCTGGGTAACTGTTTCTGTATAGCCTATTTCTTCACCCCAGTCTTCTGAGGCTTTGATTCCTAAGCCTCTGGGACATCTCACAGAATTGGCATAGAAAGATACTCAGGAGAGAATGAAGTTAGGGTTAACTTCATCTTCCCATTCAACAGGATTTACTGAGATCCTAAGTGCCAGGCACTTTGCTAGATCCCGGATCTATTAATGTAAAGAAGAGTCAGACACAGCCCTGCCTTCAGAGAGAGGACAAGTGTTAGTTATGTAAAAAGTAATTCCTGTGATAGGATAAACACCATGACGCATGTAAACAAGACAGGGAGAAAGTCAGCGAAAGCTTCCAAGGGGAAGAGGTGTCTGATTCCGGTCTCGTAGGACAAATGAACACGCACAACTGAGATGCTTCTTTTCCACTTGATTCTCCTGCCTTGCCCTCTGTTTCCACAGTCCTCTGGCATATTTAGACCTTCCTCTCTGTCTTCCCAACCAAAGAACTTTCCAAAGCACAAATCTAGCGACATCCAAAGAAAGGCTTCTGCATGGAGCTATTTTTATTTTATTGATTTTTTTTGGCAAACTCCTTTGTCTTCCTCCTTTGTACTTCCAAAGAGTAATCAAAACCCTATAAACCATGAATATATTATTAACATTGACTCCCTGAAACTAGGCGAGGAAGTATTCAGCGCCCCCGCCCCTCAGATTCCGCATGGTCATTGCCAAGGTCAGGAGAGCTGTGTCAGGAGCATCTTAGAGGAAATGGAAAATGCAACTGACCTTTATATTAATGACACCAGGGTGGGCCCTTTACCTAGATGCTACCATGTGAATAATCACTATGACAACCAATGCAAATTCACTCAGCAAGCATTTCCCGAGGGCCTGCTCTGCCCTGGGTACCAGTTAGGCCCTGGCTGGGCTCTGTGGAAACAAACTACAATAATAAGATGAGGCTATTAAGGGACGCGGCTTCACTGCGGCTGAGGCAGAGTCTGCTCTCCTATCCCCATGACGATCCTGAGGAAAATAAAACTGCGGAATGTCCGCCAAGCCCAACATCTTAAATTAGTGGCATTTCTCCAACAGCTGATTTCTGTTTTAGATCAACAGAAAGTTCAGCAAACATGATGGAGGCCTTGTTGGACAGCTCCCTGGAGCTGGTCTTCGAGGAGAAGTAAGAAACAAACCGCTATGGAAGGGTCAGGCCAGCCCTAAAGGTCTGGGAGATCGCCTCAGAGGTCTCACTGGCATCCACAGCCTGGAATGGCATTTATAAATTCATGCATTGGTGTCACGCAAGATGCATCCTACTCTCCTTCCTTCTCTGTAGCCTCACTCGGACCTTAGCCAAGCAGGCCAAGTTTGGACCTTTTATTCAAGTGGACCCTGGGTAAGAATTGAATATGGGTCAAAGGCCTACTATGTAAACTTGGGCAAGTCATTTCACCTCTCTGGCCCTCAGTCTCTTCATCTATAAAATAGAGGCATTACCTCCCCAGCAGTGTCACTGGGAAGGTGACAAGCTCAATAAATATCATTCTCTCTTGCCACTTTTGTGAGCTTTTTTATCCTTAATGACAAACCACACTTCTTGGCTTAATAAAATGGATTTAATGGACATGTGAGACATATAATATGTTATGCTGCTGTCTGTAAGATAAATGAATCAACACTGATTTGGCTTTAAGAATCTCACATCTGATAGGATAACTGGAGCTTTCAGGGCTGTCCCAGCGGCTGCAAACTAAGGCAATAGCGAGGCATGGTTCCTTATTACCTTTTATCTCATTATCTTTTGGTCTTAGTATTAAAGTAAGAATAATTTGAAGATTTTATTTACAGGAAAACAAAATGTCTTATGATTTAGGGTTAAGTAACATTTGGCTCTGGGTTGTGGTTTAGCTAGACATTTATGAGTGATAGTTCAAGTAATATATGTAAGACAAGACAATTTTAAGGTGATATGTATATTTGACATGGATTTGAAATTGCACTTTTCTGAATTAAGAAACCCAGACTTGGAGTATTTTTCCATTTTTTTTCTTAGTCATAGATCAACTTTGACATTTGGCTCTGACATACCCTGTGCTGTCCTGTTTCCTGCGAAAACATGGCTCTCTAACCAGGAACTGCTGTGATGTGGAGCTGGTGTTTGTGGAGGGCTTTGCGAGGCTTGGCTAAAACATACTACACAAACACAAGATACTATCTAATCCCTTACTCTAAGAAGGAAGAGACAGGAGGTTAATCTCCAGACACCACCAGGGTTTCAGAGAGCACAAGGAAGTGACCAGAACATCTCACAGCCCCTTAGAGAACACAGAGAATTTGAGCTTCGCATCACCAGGGGGACGCTGCCAACTGCCCCTTGCGCATGTCCTTGACTTTGTGCCATTTTACACCCATGGCCATCCTGGGTCATGGGGCCCAGCCAGCGCTGTGGTGGGCTCATGTCCTGCTAGGAATTGGTTGAGCCCTCTGCACGGCGCCTCAGGAAGAATGAACTCTGTGGCCCCCAGGTCTGGTGGTAGTGTTACAGCAAGTGTTGCAGTGGGTGGTCCCGGGGACAAACCGAGAAGCATGGAGAGTCAGAGAATCAAAGTTTATTCACCGGTGGGCTCAGAGGGACCTCGCCACCAAATTCTGAGCACCGTCTACTGGATTTTTCCCACTTTTATCAAGTTGGGGTGTTCCGAGGGGTGGGGTATCAGGTGTAGGTTAGCTGATGTGTCAGGTAATAGGTTAATATTATGTTGATGCGCCAGGCAACAGATCTAGTGTAATGCTGATGCCAGGCCATAGACCAGTTGACAGGCTGGGCAGTAGGCTAGTATTAAGCTGATGTGGGTCTTCCGTGAGTGGTGGGGGTTTCCGGTGCCTGCTGTGCCAAGTAACAGATGGGGGTTTCCCTTTATCAGTAGAAGGACACCAGGATGGGGGAGTGACTCTCTCAGCCCTGCAAGTGAAGGCCAATGGCTTGTCTAAGTGGTGCTCTAGTGAAGGACAGATGGTGTGAGCTCGGGGCTTCTGACCCTAAGCCAGGGCGCCTTCTCCCTTGGGTGCACTGAAGCAAGCAGCGCTGACCAAAGTCCCACCCAGCCGCGGTCAGGACACAACCTGCGTCCACTCTAGCTCCCTTATGTCCTCCTCAGGGATTCGAAGGCGAAGGCACCCTCACTCATCCATCCTCTGGTTCCTACCCCAGTGCCTTCTCCCCAGCAGTCCCGTCAAGGGCCTGCCCTCCCCGCCCACACCACCCCCATTGCTCTGACACCTCTCCTGCACGTCTCAGTGGCACTGTCACCCCTCAGAAGCCCTCCCTGTCTACTCCGCTGTGTGTCACATGCACAGACTGGGTACTTGCTTGTTGACTTGCTCGTCCTCCGAGTCGGCCCAGGCGTGGGGGACAGGGCAGCCGTGCCCAGGGCCAGCATGTGCCTGGCAGATTTGTTGAATGAACGATTCCTCAAACACTGTGAGCCCCAACCACTCCCTCTGCGTTCTCTCTGGCCACAGCTGCTGGTGCTGCTGATGGAGGTCAGGTGAGCAAGACAAATCCTTCTGACTCAAAAACCCCTCCCCTGGGGCTTGCCCCAGTTCCCTCAGAACTATCTGTAAAACCGGGATTTGTTTGCGGCGATTTGCAACAAAGCAAGAGCCCTAGAATTTCAATCACCCTCTGCCTCCTCTGTGGGTAGACCTGGGTGCAGGTGAAGACAGGCAGTGCCTGTGGAAGGGGAACCGCATCTGAGAAGGGGGCCGCTTGGTTCCCAGCAGGCTTTATGCTCCAGACCAGGAGCCGTGAGGCTCGACTCATCAGCTGTGCTCACTACCACCGCTTTTTTTTTTTTTTTTTTTTGAGACAGAGTCTTGCTCTGTTGCCAGGGCTAGAGTGCTGTGGCATCAGCCTAGCTCACAGCAACCTCAAACTCCTGGGCTCAAGCGATCCTCCTGCCTCAGCCTCCTGAGTAGCTGGGACTACAGGCATGCGCCACCATGCCCGGCTAATTTTTTTTCTCTATATATTTTTACTTGGCCAATTAATTTCTTTCTATTTTTGGTAGAGACAGGGTCTCGCTCTTGCTCAGGCTGGTCTCAAACTCCTGGGCTCAAGCAATCCTCCCACCTCGGCCTCCCAGAGTGCTAGGATTACAGGTGAGAGCCACTGCGCCCGGCCTGTTTTCTTTCTTTGACAGAGGGGAAATGGAACTAGCTATAGTTTTAGCTGAGCACATAGTTGATAGGCTTTATAGCTGTGAGCACCAGAAATACTGAGAAGGTTGAGCCCCAAAGAACTTGATGAAAACTGTGGAAGCATGTTAGGCCATGGGGAGAGGTAAAAGTGGGCAGGATCTGGCCCTAGACACACCTTGGTGTAGACACCTTCCTGGCCACCAGGCTGCACACCGCCAGGGGGCACCCTCCACATCAGAACTAGTGTGCATGGCGCCTCTGGAGTTGTGATTGCACAAACCACGCACCATTCGGCAGCCTTGAATCCTGTTTCCCTTCCTGACTGCCCATGTGGCCTTGCACAGGTACTTGAACTCTAAGCTGTGATTGCCTCATCTAATATAGCAATAATAATAGGGAATTCAGAGGTATTGAGAAAAGTAGCATTAATAAATAGAAAGCACTTAGACCAATACCTTGTATGTCATCAACACATCATCTTTATCAATAAGTGTCACTTTAAAAATTATTATTAGCAACAAAAATGATGTTTTTAAGTCTACCACAATGTTATTAAATAATTACTTAAACATCCTCCCAAAGCAGAGGTAAAAAGCATTTCACAGTTCTAAAAGGGAAATATGTGGTTAGTTCTCCTCTCTGTTGTATCATTACTAGAATGTATTTTCACTGCTATAAAGAAAAAGATTTTAAAAATGCTTTATTAGGAGCAAACACACAAAGGTACATGCCACCAATTTCGCTGCCTTCATCTTTTTTCAAGGAAACCTCACCTGTATTTTGACTTTAATTCAAACAAGATCAGGAAAAACATTAGAGCAGCACTCTTCTTGCCAATACATCCTTATTCTCCATAAGGCTGAGATCCACCTATTTTTTTCTTTCACAAAAAGAGAAAATAAAATATTTTCTCATATTCATAGTTTAAAATATTAAGCCATAATACATCGTGATTATGTGGGATTGATCACAGGAAAGCAAGGCTGGTTCAACATTTTTAAAAAATCAATGATATTCATCACATTATAAGACTAAAGAAGACAAACCATGTGATAAAGGGAAAAAATCATATTAAAAGACTAAATAAAGCTCAACAGGTGCTGAAAAGCTTTTAACAAAACCCAGGATTTGTTCATGATTTAAAAACAAAAATCTCAGCAAACTAGAAATAGAAGGATTCTTCCCTAACCTAATAAAAAGCATTTACAAAAACACAATATCTAACATGTTAATACTTACTGGTGAGCAAGTAAATGCTCCCCCCCCAAAATCAAGAGCCAGGCAAGGATATCCATTGTCACTCTTCCTGCCAACCATCATCTGGAGGTCCCACCCGGTGAATCAAGGCGAGGAAAAACAACAAGATTGGAAAGGAAGAAATAAAACTCTCTATTTGCAAATGATACAATTTTCTATGTCAAAAAGCTCCTAAAAATAAATGAGCTAAGCAATATACAAAAGTAGATTGTGGGCCGGGCGTGGTGGCTCACGCCTGTAATCCTAGCATTCTGGGAGGCTGAGGCGGGTGGATCATTTGGGCTCAGGAGTTCAAGACCAGCCTGAGCAAGAGTGAGACCCTGTCTCTACTAAAACTAGAAAGAAATTAGCTGGACAACTAAAAATACATATAGAAAAAAATTAGCCGGATATGGTGGTACATGCCTGTAGTCCCAGCTACTTGGGAGGCTGAGGCAGAAAGATCGCTTGAGCCCAGGAGTTTGAGGTTGCTGTGAGCTAGGCTGATGCCATGGCACTCTATCCCTGGCAACAGAGCAAGACTCTGTCTCAAAAAAAAAAGAACTTCTGTTCTGTGAAAGACACTCTTAAGAGAAAAAAACTGAGAGAAAATATTTGTAAATCAAATATTTGACAAAGGACTTTTATCCAGAATGTATAAAGAACTAAAAACTCAGCAAAAAAACAAACAACCCATTAAAAAATATACAGAGTTTAACAGACATTTCACCAAACAAGATATATGGAAGGCAGATAAGCACATGAAGACAGGCATGATTAGCCATTAGGAAAATACATGTTAAAAACCACAGTGAGATACTACTTCACATCTATTATAACATAGCTAAAATTTTAAATGTGACAATGCCAAGTGCTGTAGAAGATGAAAAACAGCTGGAACTCTCATACCTTGCTGGGGGGAGTGCAAAGTGATTCAGCCACTCTGGAAGACTGTCTGGCAGTTTTGTACAAAGTTAAACGTAAACTTAGTATATAACCCAGCTGTCTCTCTCCTATTTACCCAAGAAAAATAAGAATTTATTTCATCTCTGGGAGGCCGAGGCAGGAGGATCGCTCAAGGTCAGGAGTTCGAAACCAGCCTGAGCAAGAGTGAGACCCGCCTCTACTAAAAATAGAAAGAAATTAATTGGCCAACTAAAAATATATACAAAAAATAGCCAGGCATGGTGGCACATGCTTGTAGTCCCAGCTACTTGGGAGCTGAGGCAGAAGGATCGCTTGAGCCCAGGAGTTTGAGGTTGCTGTGAGCTAGGCTGATGCCATGGCACTCTAGCCCTGGCAACAGAGCGAGACTCTGTCTCAAAAAAAAAAAAAAAAGAAAAAAGAAAGAAAGAAAGAATTTATTTTATGCCAAAAACTATATAAAATGTTTACAGTGGCTTCATCAAAAACTTGAAAGAATTCAAATATCCTAACTGGTGAATGGAAAAATTATGGTACATCATACAATGTAAAACCACCCACTAATAAAAATGAACTATTGATGCGACAACACAGAAGAATCCAAATGCATTGCTAAGTCAATAAGTCAGTATCTATGATTCCACTTATATGACATTCTGGAGAAGGCAAAATTATCAGAACAGAAAAATCAGGGATTGCCAAGGGCTGGAGACGTGGGTTGGGTTGATTACAAAGGGACAGCACTGGGAGAGTTTTGGGGGCGACAAACTGTTTTGGTATCTTATTGGTGGTAGTGATTAAACAACTGTCTGCATTTAGAACTGTACACAAAAAGAGAGAATTTTATTGTAAGCAAAATTTTTAAAAGTGAATAAAGTGGAAGTGAAACAAACAAAACATGCTACCGTGGGTTCATTCCCTCCAGCATCTCTGAAATGCAGCCCTGTGACGATGGTAAGAGTCTCCTTAGCAGGAGGCACATTACTAGTAGGGAGGAAATTATATTTGTTCTTCAAAATGGGCAGAGGGGGAGGAAAAAATGAAGCCTGTGAGTACCAAGTGAACATGGTAAATACTTTATTAGATTGGGCTCTTAAATTGTCAGTCTTCATATGCATGATTTTATGTAAATTGTCATGAGATTTTTTATACTTTAGATTCTAGCTTTTTAAAGGCCAATATCTTTTAAAATTTGTTTTTTTAAAAATCAAGTCTCAAAAATATTGTTTAAGATAATGTCTCATCCGGGATGTATAGTACTATCATTTTTCAAGCATCATACGTATTTCAGCATTTTGCCGTCAAGTCTTCCATCTGCTGACGCCTGATGTTCTAATAACAAAGTTGAAGACCCCAGCTCCAGGAAGCCTCACACTGGGCATGCACGTCTAACTCTCTGAAATGTTGTTTAACATTATCCTGTATAATGACTCAACTATCCACTTGAAGGACAGTGGAATAGAAGGATTTAATTTTCAGGTTAGATTCCATAAGATTCTGTATCCAAAATCTTTTTAATTAAGTCCACTCATTCCTTGGTTATCTTAATGTCAGTAAATAAATCAATAAAGGCCACTGTACTGTGATTGGGTCACCCACACATCATCCGCTTGACCTTCCTAATCCAATTGATGGATGGTCAGGTTTATCTATCTGGATTCATCAGGCCCCATAAAACATGCAAAGTGACTTCATCTTTATGAAGAAAAATATGTAAGCATCTGGAGACTAACAATATTAGGAATATAATTTAAAATTGTAATAGCTCAAAAAATAAATTGATTAAAAATTAAGGGGAAATTCTTGGGAAATTTTTTTTTTATTGGATAAAAGTCATCATGTTATCAAGAACAGTGGATACTGGATGTTTCATATTAACATTCTGAGTGGATGTTTGTCCAAGACACTTAAGTGATGTTCAAAATCATTTGTACCCATTATGATGACATTAAAAACATCACTGGACCAACCCTCCTAGAATAAATTGGGTTAGATTCTTCATTGCTTTTCTTTTGTTTCTTCAGAGAAAACAGGCTGAAAAGACAGATTACAAATCAGTGGCAGTCGCCAAGCCTCTTCGTTGTGAGGTAAATGTGGCGATTTTGGAAATATTAACACCAAACAGGCAAGATGTGTGGGCCTGGGCTGGGTCAGGTCCCACCAGCTGCATGGAATCCCAGACAGGGTTGCACAAGGTCTAACCTGGACATGTTTCCCTTTCCTATTAAAACAGTGCATTGGCAAACTAACAGAAACTTGAAGAACCCAAGGTCTAATACATTGAATTTTCAGCATGAAATTATAGTATACTAATTTCATGCAGGAGTGGACAGACCACAAATTACGCTGGAATCCTGATGAATATGGAGGAATTAACTCAATTAAAGTTCCATCAGAGTCTCTCTGGCTTCCTGACATCGTTCTCTTTGAAAAGTAAGTATCACAGAAGAAAACGATATTGGTCAGATTAACACTAGGAATAGAAAAGTCTGATTTGGGCAAAATAATTAGGAAAAACTTTCAATGTTAAGCAACAAAAGAACTGTTTCTTTTTCAACTATTGTTTGACCTGTAGTAGAAAAGTAATAAAATACAGGTAGTACAGTGCTGGGGAAAATAACGCAAAGTAGTAAGTGCTCAACTAACCATGACCGTGAAACTGCTTTGATTGCAGTG
This sequence comes from Lepilemur ruficaudatus, assembly GCA_963574885.1. NCBI lineage: Eukaryota > Metazoa > Chordata > Mammalia > Primates > Lepilemuridae > Lepilemur > Lepilemur ruficaudatus. The sequence continues at coordinate 36,160 of CAUYRT010019548.1, forward strand.
CAGACGGACGTTTCGAAGGCTCCCTCATGACCAAGGTTGTAGTGAGATCCAATGGAACCGTCATCTGGACTCCACCCGCCAGTTATAAAAGCTCCTGCACCATGGATGTCACTTTTTTCCCGTTTGACCGACAGAACTGCTCCATGAAGTTTGGATCCTGGACGTATGATGGTACCATGGTCGACCTCATTTTGACAGACGAAAATGTTGACAGAAAAGACTTTTTTGATAATGGAGAATGGGAAATAATCCATGCGAAAGGGAAGAGGGGCGACAGGAGAGATGGCTTCTATTCATATCCATTCGTCATTTACTCTTTCGTTCTCAGGCGCCTGCCTCTGTTTTACACTCTCTTCCTGATCGTACCCTGCCTGGGACTGTCTTTCCTAACAGTTCTCGTGTTCTATTTACCTTCTGACGAAGGAGAGAAACTTTCATTGTCAACGTCTGTCTTAGTTTCTCTGACAGTTTTTCTACTGATGATTGAAGAAATAATTCCATCTTCTTCCAAAGTTATTCCTCTCATTGGAGAGTACCTGCTGTTCATTATGGTTTTCGTGACCCTGTCAATCATTGTTACTGTTTTTGTAATTAATGTTCACCATAGATCTTCCTCAACATACCATCCCATGGCTCCCTGGGTGAAGAGGCTATTTCTGCAAAAACTGCCCAAACTACTTTGCATGAAAGACCACGTGGATCGCTACTCTCTCCCAGATAAAGATGAGCGTAAACCAGTAGTGAAAGGTAAAGTTCTAGAAAAAAAGAAACAGAAACAGACAAATGATGGGGAAAAAGTTCTGGTTGCTGTCTTGGAAAAGGCTGTTGACTCCATTAGATACATCTCCAGCCACGTGAGGAAAGAACATTTCATCCGCCAGGTGAGTAAACTGATATTCACAGTAACGCTGCCACTGCACTCTGCCGAAGACCATTATTTTGACACTTACTTAAAACAAAATGCTGTCATTGTTTGAAATGTGACGTTATTAGATATCGTCTTTACACGTATACAATTTTAAACAAACCTAGACATAAAATAAGGATTTTAGTATAAATTTTTAGGAATTAGTTCACAAAAACATTATGGAGCAAAAGTAAGCAACTGTAGATTAAGCACTTGCCCTTATAATTACCCCTAATTCTATTTTAAATAATTCAATTGTACATAGTAAGTTGGTTATCCTGGTCTCTGATGATTTATCTTTCATCTTTCATGGGACGATAGATACTTTCGTCCATGGTATTTGGAAATTAAAAAACCAGAAAGAATCATATCTTTAAATTAATATAAAATTTAGTAGTTACAACAGATATTTTGGTGAGGGAAGAGAATGCTGTCATTTAGTTTACAGATTTAAAAAATGTGGGAAGAATGTGGATTTCAGACTTAAAACAGTTCTGGGCTCAGATCCCACTCTGAGTCTATCCTTGAGACAAGTTACTTAACCTGAGCTTCTGTTTTCTAAAACCTACCTTGGAAGGTTATTGTGAGGAGTAAAATATACATCATAAAACATAAAACAGGCACAGTGTGCCCCGCACACAGGACTGGGCCCGCGAGTAGAAAAGAAGTTCATGGAGGTTGATTATCATCTTTATTCTGCTCGTCTTTATCCTTCTTTTAAATGGTCCTTCTCCAGTGGAATGAAAATATTATTTGACATACAAATATATTCAGTACAAAAACTGGTCTGTTGTTTAAAACAAGTTGTACGTTTTCACCAATTTATAGTGTTCAATTATTCTACCTTAAAACTGATGTAAATGAGTGCCAAGAGCTTGATCACATAAACAAACTGATGAATCTTATTTTTAGAAATATCCTTCTACACTTTATCTTGCCTTCACAGATAGTGCCTAGTTAATCCTCTCTCTTAACAATTTGTCATGGTTTTCCTCTTCTTTTAAAAGCACTAGAAAAGTAAAACTGCCACTGTAAAACAAGCATTTCAGCTATTAACTTGCAGTTCTTTTTCAGTTTGTTTCTTTACATCTTTTAAAATTACTAATACAAAGATTGAAATAGTTTTTTTAATTATAAAAGTAAAAGAGGCCGGGCGTGGTGGCTCACGCCTGTAATCCTAGCACTCTGGGAGTCCAAGGTGGGCGGATGGCTTAAGGTCAGGAGTTCGAAACCAGCCTGAGCAAGAGGGAAACCCCGTCTCTACTAAAAATAGAAAGAAATTAATTGGCCAACTAAATATATATAGAAAAAATTAGCCGGGCATGGTGGTGCATGCCTGTAGTCCCAGCTGCTCGACAGGCTGAGGCAGAAGGATTGCTTGAGCCCAGGAGTTTGAGGTTGCTGTGAGCTAGGCTGACGCCACGGCACTCTAGCCCGGGCAACAGAGTCAGATTCTGTCTCAAAAAAATAAATAAATAAAAGAACTAAAAAATTATAAAAGTGACATAGGATCGTTGATCAGTGTAGGGAATGTAGAAAATACAGAAAAATCTAAATAAGAAGATAAAAATTATTAATAATCCCATAATTTAAGGTTGACATTTTTAACATTTTAATCTACCTTCTTTGTGCCCCCCTCTAAGTTTTATTTCTGATCCTCTGTGAGCACAGAATACACCCAGGTTCTGTTCCCACAGCTTCCTGTGGCAGTAACCTCTCCTGTTACCCCTCCCCCGGGGGCAGGCCTCCTGTCCTGTTCCATTCCTACAAAATCCCATAAAATAGAAATAGGACCTTCATTTGCCCTTAAAACATGAGGACTCGCCCCTCTCCTTCAGACTTCCCCCACCTGCTCAGACCTTGCTCTCACTGGCCCGTGGCCACTGTCCCCAAACTCCCCTTCCTAACAGGGGGACTTGAGCTCTCCCAGATGAATTCCTGTCTTCCGGGCAGCTCTCCTACCGGACAGTGACCCTCATTCTGCAGCTGCAGCAGCTGGACCTACATGTGGAGTGGAAGAAAAGAAAACCCCTGACATTTGGCCACAAAAATTCTTACGTTATAAATTTTGATTCATTTCATAGGGATATCAGGAAGCATCCCAGTAAGATATACTGGCTTTTTATTAGCGTAAAAATCAGGCTTTTCCTAGTTGGATCAGTAAAGTTTACAAATGCTTAAATCATTCTGTTGTTTCTATTTTACCTCTTCAATGACGATGAAAGTGTTTCTATAAATTCGATTTACAAGTGGTTTTCTTGGGGACTATTAGTGAAGTCACTGGGAAGAATGTGAGGCTATATTGTGGGTGATGTGTGAGGTACATTTTGAAAACTTAAGTAAGTGCTGTAAATCTGAATATTGCTCTTTTTAAATCCCTTGAAATGAATTCAGAACCATTGCCCAGCATCTTGAACGAAAGGCGTCTTCTCTGTTTTGCAGGTGGTACAAGACTGGAAATGTGTAGCGCAAGTTCTTGATCGAACCTTCCTGGGGCTCTTTCTGGTAGTGTCAGTCACGGGCTCGGTTCTGATTTTCACCCCTGCTCTGAAGATGTGGCTACACAGTTACCCTGAGGAGCAAGTCTCCAGAGCAATTTAAAGGACAAACTTACACCTTAAAGCTGACGCCTGGCTGGCACAGACACAGAATCCAACATGCACATGTTTATTCTAAGAGCCCCGACTGTACAGTCTTCACGGAAATTGAGCGTCTCTTGATGAGAGAATCCTTGGGAAGTGTGGGTTTGCCCAAGCTGATCTGTGGTTGCCACTAGACTGAGTTGTTTTTAAAGAAAGAAGAGCCTGCTTGGGCCCCTTCCTTGGCTTCCTGGGACTTTCAGGGAGGGGTCCCAGGTCCAGGTGGATGCGGGCCCTGCGTCAGCGCTGGGAGTCGGCGTTCGCAGCCCGACTCTGCACAAAACACTCTCGCGCCTTCGCTGCACTTTTCTCACCTTTTGTATTTTGTCTAAACCATCCAGAATTTTAGTTCCAGATTTTCAATTCTTACATTATGTGTTCCTTTCCCTAAGAATCATTTATTGACAATACATTTTGTCCACAATTTTATTCTTTGTTCACCACTTTTGTCCATTTTCCTCTTTCTCTGCGTCTGTTTCATTATCTCAGAGGAATGCAGAATATGTCCTCAAGTAACTCTCTTAGGCAGTTTTTGAGTGTGGTAACCTTTCTGAATCTTTGCATTTCTGAAATTTTGATTTATTTTGCCCTCACACTTGAACAATAGGTTGGCTGTGCATGGAACTCTGGTTCAATATCATTTGCCCTCAGGACTCTGAAGACATTATTTTATAACATCCCTTGTTATAGATAAGAAGTATGGTGCGAGCTGACTCTTACTCCTTCCTGTGGGTGACTATTTTTTCCTTCCTAAAATTCTTAGACTCTTCCTTTTCCTTTTGGACTTTAGAAATGTCGCTTGTCTGTGTCTAAGTGCAGGGCTCTCGCTGTGGCTTGGCACTTGATGACGGATGTTTTTATTCAACTCATGCAGGTTTTCTTCTCTTATTTACGTAATTATTTCCTGTCTTCCATTCTCTCTCTTTTCATTTTGACATTTCTAGTAGAGGATCTTCTCGGTATTCCTGGATCTGTCTTTCACGATTATTAATTTATTAACTTTTCTCTCATGAGAATAAACTTTTTGTTGTCAGGCTGAGATTACCCCTAACAAATTTGATTTGAAGCCATTGTCTATTCTGCTGTCCAGACCCCCTACTGAGGTGGGGGCTTTGTCCGTTTGTTTGTGGACCAGTGGTATACAGTCATGTGCTCCATAACAACATTTTGGTTAATGACAGACCTCATATATGATAGTGGTCCCATAAGATTATACCACTATTTTTGCGGTACCTTTTCTGTGTTCAGACACACAAATACTCATCACTGTGTTACAGTTGCCTACAGTATTCAGTACAGTAACATGCCGTACAGGCGAGTAGCCTGTGAGCAACAGGCTACCACACAGCCTAGGTGCGTAGTCGGCTGCGCCATCTAGGGTCGTGTGAGTGCGCTCTGTGACGTTCATACAGCGCAATGACAAAATCACCTATCAGTGCATTTCTCAGAACGCGTTTCCATTGTTAAGTGATGCACAACGGTGTTTGATTTCTAAGAACTCTGATTGTTCTTTATGGACCTCATACCCTCTGGAATGTTTGGGGGAATATTAATCACAGTTAATTTAAAGTCTTCTGTTTTCTACATTATAATTTTTCTTCAGGTGTTAATTCTCTTGCCAATTTTGGATGCTTTTTGTGGTCATTTTACTCAAATATTTGGTGATTTTTGATATCGTTTATTGACCTGCAAGTGACACCTGTTCCTAATGACAGAAAACCTGGCTTTGGTCGTGGGGAAGGTTGTCCCTTCCTACGTGTGTCCAGGCCAGCACTTCTCTAGGCTGTGTGAGTAGCTCACCTTCCACATTAGGGGACACCCTTCCTTGGTGGTGGCTGTAAGTGCTCCTGAGCACCGCCCTAGCTCTTTGACTCCAGCGTCCTCGCTGGTTTCTCATGTGTCAGAATGACCACATTAGTGGGGACACACTGCAAAAGCCACTATGAAAATAGGGAAGTGCCTCAGCCGTTCCTTAGTCTTCCACCTGATTACAAACTAATTACACTGCCCTTTCCACACTCCCTGCCTTAACTCTTAGGATTATTGTGTTAGGGGGGAGGTAGGCTAGAAAAAATAATTTCTTTGACAGCCCCATCTTTCCTGCACGGGGACACAAATTCCACTGCTCTGTCAGGCTTTACCACAAATCTGATCTCACTGGCCCTGCGCGTTTAAACCTCGCCCTCCGCGACTGCGCAGGCGCCCGGCCCGCGTCCTGCGGCTGCTGGGCCTGCCCCACTGTAGGTATCTGGAGAACAACAACAACAGCAAAAAAGGAAACACATCTTTCCAGCCAGCCATCCTGTGCCAATCCCGAATCCCAGTCGCGGCAGAGCGGCCCCTCACACGCCACTGAGCCCGGGACGGCCGTGCGGTCTGACTCCGAGTGGCCTGCACTTTGCAGACTGATGCCTCCTGGACAAAGGTGAGACCAGAAAGATGATCCCGTCGGGAATAGAATTTATTGGCAAAAAAAGCCCCGAGGCGTGGCTTGAAGTCGGTGACCCCCATGTGCTGCTAGACTCGAGGATCATGTGCGCTTAGGCCTCCTGGATGTTCGCGGGTCCTCCTGCGAGCTCCTCCTGTTTCCAGTCTGCTCGCACTGACCGGCCCTTCCCTTTTCACACCAGATCTCTCCTTCCCTGTGTCCTGGGGTTCCTCCTCCTGCAAATTGTTCCTTTAATTACTTTCTGTCGTGTGGCTCCTTTTCCTAGACCTATAAAAGGCCCAGATGTGCCCTATTCTTAAAACACAGAAAGATAGGGAACAAAAATAATAGAATTTTTTCAAATAGCCTGGACTGCTTTTTTAAAAGAGGTTCATGCCATTCAAATCACCCTCAAAACTATCAATATATTTGTGTCAATAGATAACAAATTCTGTACCCTAGAACTGTACTTTTATGTACTGAGCGCAAACATGATAGAACACAGGGCTCTTTGTAGGATCCACAGATCCATTACGTTTATGCACATTTTTCTGAATTTTTAAAAGGGAGGTGATGTGATGGAGTGAAAACCGGGACCCTAGGACTCTTGGGTTCTAGACCAGCCATAAACTAGCTGTGTGAGCTGTGAGGCCGTAGGCAAGTTATTCGCTCTCTCTGTTTTAGTTTCCGGGTCAGTAGTACGAGGTTATGACTCATGACCTTTGAAGCTCTCCCCTGCTTTTGAATTCCAGACTTTGGAGATTTAAACTGGAGGTTTCACAATTTTTAGACTACACAACTTCTAATTGTAACTTTGGTCCATTAGGAAAATATAGTCTGCTTTATCACTACTTCAGGACAGGATTTGCAGGGATGCATTGTGATGAAAATCAAGGACTACCTGCCTTACCTCCTTGATGGGATTGTGGATTCAAAGGGCAAATCACTATTCTTCTCCCTTTTAGTGAGAATTCTATTGACTTTATTAACTCATTGCTTAATTATAACTCATTTGTTTGCTAGGTAAACGACAATGCTAATTTTAGAAAAATATGTTTAGAGCTGAATTCTGCTTTACATTTTGAAAAATACCAGCATTAAACGCTTTCGGAAGCAAGCCTCTTTCTGATCAGAAACAAATACAGAAAAGATTACATGCATGCCGGCAGCCAAGGTGGGAGATGATCACAGCTTCAAACATAGAAAAGGTTAAATATTTGTGTACCGTGATAACCCTAAGGAAGTGGCTACAAAGGTAACTTTAAAGCAAAGGAATTTTAATTTCAAATGTATTAGAAGAAAAATCCGTGGGCAAAATTTGCCAGCTAATTCTAACAAGTGGATGATGTCACAAGATCTATTCCACTCTGTATCACACATGCGAGTGTGGGGACACACATGTGCTTGGGCATGCACACATGGGGAGCCCACAGAGGGGTGTCCCATACTGTTCTCATCCTTCAGATTTCTGCTCATACTCTAGTCCTGCAACCGTCACGGAACGCATGGCCCCCTCTGTGCTCCTTGTCTGCAGCGTTGTGGGTCTACAATGTAGGGTTTAGAGTATCACTGGTCTCTGTTTTATTTCGTGAACTTTGTTTTCTTAGCTATAGCAGCATATCTAATTATATCCCCAACAGTGTCTAATAGAGCTGAGTACATTGTCAAGGCTTAACTAATATTTGTGAATTAATTAAACCAGATACCAGAAACTTTGGATTGGGTTGTTTGTCTAAAATGGGGACAGGCTTGTGCTCTTGCTCAGCCCCTCCCAATACTTCTAGTTCTGTGTGTGTGACTGTGTGTGTATAATTTTGAATATGTGTCTTAAAAAAACATTTTCTTACCTTAAACAAATTTCTAAAATAATATTATCATACTTAGAAAAATTAATAATTCCACATTCAAGTTTTCCTAACTGTTTCAAAAATACCCTAATTTGATAGTTAGACTGTCTAAAATAGGATTCATCCCAGGACTATATTGTTATGCCTCCTAAATCTATTTTAATCTCTTTCTCGGCACTGATTTGCTGAAAGGACTAGATAAATTTTCCCCAAGAATGTCTCACTTTTTGGATTTTGTCTGGCTGCTTGCTTCTGATGTCATGTAGCTCACTGCTCTATATTCTGTGTTTCCTATAAATTGAATGTTACAAATGTGACCCTAACTATGATTCTGACTCAGTATTTTTGGCAGGAACACATCATAGATGATAATGTGGAGTTAATATTGTACCATAATGAGGAGAGCTCCTCTCTGGCTATTTTATCATTAGTGTTAAAACTAATCCCTGGATTAAAGTATTGACAATCTGATCTCTCACCTGGATCCACTAGTAAATTTTGTGGTATAGCCTGTGGCCATAACACACAGCAAAGTTCAAAAGATTCTCACCTATAATCTTGATCCCTTTGGAGATGGTGACTAATCAGCCACAATGGAACACCGAAATTTCCAAAAAGTAATATTTTTATGTTGGAATGGACCTTTTGCTGGTATCAAAATTCTTTCTCTGAAGCACCTACTATTATCTATTGTTAACTAAAATAAAATTTTAAAGCTCACCTTCCCACACACCAGCTGACTGAATGGACCCCCTCATGGCCAAAGGAATATCCCAAAACTAAATTGCCTGCCAAGAGGAGGGAGGTCAGAAACACCACATCATGCCCCCTCCCTTCTTGGGGACATCCTTTGTAACCCACTGACAGGCCTAAGGGTATGCAAGACACACCTACAGGTCCAGTTTACACAACAAATCTATGTCCAGTGGCTCATCTCTGATAAACAACTCCTATGTTAAAACATTCTAAGCCTTTAGACAAAGCTTCATGTCTTTAACCAATTACAAGCCAAAGAATCTTTAAACCCACCTATAACCTGTAAGCCCCTGCTTCTAGCTGGCCCACCTTTTTGGGCCAAGCCAATGTATGCCTCCCACATGTTGATATATGACTTTACCTGTAACCCCCATCTCCCTGAAATGTATAAAACCAAACTGTACCCCAGCCACAGCCAGTCCACTTGCTCAAGGCTCCTTGGGCGTGGCTTTGGGTCATGGTCCTCAAATTTGGCTCAAGTAAATCTTTTTAAAATTACTTTACGGAAGGCCGGGCGCTGTGGCTCACGCCTGTAATCCTAGCACTCTGGGAGGCCGAGGCGGGCGGATTGCTCAAGGTCAGGAGTTCAAAACCAGCCTGAGCAAGCAAGAGACCCCGTCTCTACTAATAATAGAAAAGAAATTAATTGGCCAACTAAATATATATAGAAAAAATTAGCCGGGCATGGTGGCGCATGCCTGTAGTCCCAGCTACTTGGGAGACTGAGGCAGAAGAATTGCTTGAGCCCAGGAGTTTGAGGTTGCTGTGAGCTAGGCTAACGCCACGGCACTCTACAGCCTGGGCAACAGAGCGAGACTCTGTC
>CAUYRT010019550.1:0-26266 GCA_963574885.1 Lepilemur ruficaudatus
GCCTGTAATCCTAGCACTCTGGGAGGCCGAGGCGGGTGGATAGCTCAAGGTCAGGAGTTCAAGACCAGCCTGAGCAAGAGCGAGACCCCGTCTCTACTATAAAAATAGAAAGAAATTAATTGGCCAACTAAAAAATATATAAGTAAAAAAATTAGCCGGGCATAGTGGCACATGCCTGTAGTCCCAGCTACTCGGGAGGCTGAGGCAGAAGGATTGCTTGAGCCCAGGAGTTTGAGGTTGCTGTGAGCTAGGCTGAAGCCACGGCACTCTACAGCCTGGGCAACAGAGTGAGACTCTGTCTCAAAAAAAAATAAAAATAAAAAATAAAAAAAAAAAGAAAGGCAAATACTATATGATCTCACTTACATGTGGGATCTAAAATAGTCAAACACATAGAAGCAGAGAGTAGAATGGTGATTGCCAGGGGCTGAAGGGAGGGGAGGTGTTAGTCAAAGGGTACAAAGTTTCAGTTATGCAAAGTAAGTTCTGGAGATCTGTATATTACTTATAATTAACAATACTGTGTTATGTACATAAAAATTTGGTAAGAGGATAGATCTTACGTTAAGTGCTCTTACCACAAAAGAAAAAATAAAAAGGGGTGAGAGGAAACTTTTGGAGGTGATAGGTAAGTTTATGGCATTGATAGTGGTGGTGATGGTTTGATGGTTTCAAGGGTATATACTTCTCTCCACATGCATCAAGTTGTATATATTAAATATCTACAGTGTTTTTTACATCAATCATACTTTAATACAGCAATTTTTTTAAAAAACAAAACATTGTCTCATGATTGAGATACATGCAAGGGAGAATGGTGATTATTTGTTTCCTTTACTAGACTGCAAATTCCCTGAGGCTATAAATCATATTTTACACATCTTTGTATAATCTAAACAGTGCTGGACTAGACAAGTACTTAATAAGTACTTGCTGACCAGCAGACTGGATGAAGCAAAAGAAATGTCACAGCATAATGGAAACAAGAACTTACCTCTGTCTGTCCTGGTTTCACAGTTGCATGACAAGCAATCATGAGTGAGCTATTAGGAAAGGGCCAGTGCTGGGATGCAGAGTACTGCAGACTTTCCACCTCCAATCCCACCTCTTCTGCAACTTCCCGCCGGACAGTCTCTTCCAGACTTTCACCTACAAGCACTCAGGTTAATTCAGGACAGCCCTGCAGCAGGAAGGGTACACAGATAGCCCGTATGTGAAAGGAGCACCAAACTGGCTCCGTAGTTTCAATGGAACACTCTTGGGAGTGTCCTAAACCTCTGAGTGTTTGCAACTATAGTAATCAGGTCCAGAGCTGGATGTTGAACTGCAGCGCTTAAGCTTACTAGCTTAGTTATAATGCAGAGAATGGTGGTGGGAGAGACGATGGCTGCCCTCAGCTTTAACAAAACTCCACTTTTCACCACTTGCAAATTTTACCCCAAAAGACTGAAAAAAAGAAAGCAACTTGTGAATAAATATTGGATTCTAGCTAATATTATGTGTGTTGAATATTTAGGGAAAAGTGTACTAATTAGGGGCCTGGCGAGGTGGCTCACACCTGTAATCCTAGCACTTGGGGAGTCCGAGGCAGGAGGATCGCTTGAGGTCAGGAGTTCTGAGACCACCCTGAGCAAGAGCAAGTCCCCCTTTCTACAAAAAATACAAAAATTAGCTGGGCACAGTGGTGAGTGCCTGTAGTCTCAGCTACTTGGGAGGCTGAGGCAGGAGGATCGCTTGAGCCCAAAAGTGTGAGTTTGCAGTGAGCTATGATGATGCCACGGCACTCTGTCCCAGGCAACAGAGAGAGACCCTATCTCCATTTTTTAAAAAAAGTGTACTAATTAATATCTGCAATCTATGCACCAAAAAATAAGATGGGGCTGGGCACGGTGGCTCATGCTTGTAATTCTAGCACTGTGGGAGGCTGAGTCAGAAGGATCACTTCAGGTCAGGAGTTCAAAACCAGCCTGAGCAAAAGCAAGACCCTATCTCTACAAAAAATAGAAAAATTAGCCAGACACAATGGCATGTGTCTGTAGTCCCAGCTACTCTGGAGGCTGAGGCAGGAGGATCGCTTGAGTCCAGGAGTGTGAGGTTGCAGTGAGCTATTATCACACCACTCTACCCGATCCCAGGCACCGGGCTACAGAGCAAGACCATGTCTCAAAAAAAAAAAAAAAAAAAAAGATGGATTGATGGATGGATAGATGAACAGATATGTGATAAAGTAAATGTAATAAAAAAATTATAGACTCTAGGGGTGTGCTCAGAGCAGGGGACCTGAAGAATGGCTCCTCTGTTTACAACACACCCAGTAGGAATCTGGGGTCACTGTGATGAGGGACACAAAACTTGTGGCCTCCCTACAAACAAATGCCCTATATGTGAAGAAGAAAAAAATTATAGAATCTAGGTGGTTGGTGTATGGGTGATCACTGTATAATTCTTTCAACTATACTGTATGTTTGAAAAATTGCCTGATAAAATATTAGAAAATTATAATGCCAGAAGGCAGTTTTCTTGCCATGATAGGGAAGAATGTGCTTGAGATTCAAAGCACTATGGCAATAAGACAGAGAAATACCTACCATTAGTAAGATTTTATATCCTCCAATGTTACCTGTAAGTCCCCCAAACTCCTTACCTATATCACAAAAACCTGCCAAGGCAGAATACATTCCCTTGGGAAAGGAGCTCTGACGGGCAAGCAGGCATCGGGTCCCATCTGACACCAGAGTGATCACCACTGGAGCCACCTAGGAAAGGAGGATGGAAACGGAGATGCTGGCACTTTGGGGCCCGCTATTTTAGCTAAGGAATAGATAATTAAGGAAAGCCTTCCCCAGGACAGAGTAGTTAGTGCACATTCTTCTCAGATTACTGTCCTCTTAAAGCAATGCTTACCTGTGGGTAATAGATGATATTATTGGAAGGGCACACACGCTTGCTGCCAGCCATGTTCTTCTTGGTGGGCTGCCCACTTCTGCTGCAGAACTGATGTGTATGATGCCAATGGAGAAGAGCCTGAGCCTAGAAATACAAAGACAGGCCTGGTTTTATTTAGAGAGAATGTAGGGCTCACCTTTACCAGCACTGGGCCTTGTATCTAGAGCAACTCACAGGGAAATGCCAATCCCTTTCCAGCTCACCTACTCTAAATGGTTACTAACTTTAAAATAAGGAAACTATGTGAACATATTCCTTTAGCATCTGAATAAAAGAAAGCATATTTTGAAATATACTATGAATTATTTGAAACATATAAAATATATAAACACCCAGGTACTCACTACCCAGCTTAAAAAGAAAACATTTCCAATATAGTTGAACATCCCCACATGTACTCCTCCCAATAAAGATGAAATTTTTTTTTTTTTGCAACTAAAAATGTTCAGAGATTTCTTTTTGGGTTCTTTTATTCATGGACACTTCTAATGCCATAAGAGGTTTCCTTTTAAAATAAGTGGACAATCAAAACACTGTAGCGAGCAAAATATAAAGCTGTGAGGGCAAGTCATTAAAGCAATGTAAAATAATTTCTGATAGGAAAAACATGATGATGTATATGTCATGCTGTGGGTCATTAAAAATGTTTACAAGGCTGATAGATTCTATTGCTGTAGGTCTGCATGTCCTTAGGAGAAAATGGTCTTGACAGTGGTTCTGCCAAAAACAAGGGGAAAAGAAGGAAGAGTAACCAATCTTCCTATAGCAATTTGTCCTGCCAAAGTTTGTAGGAAGGACTATGATCTGCAAAAGAAGCAATCAAATGTCATCCTAGACTTGTGTATGTACACGGATTCACCCATATATACTGCTTTACTAAAATTCCTACAGAGTTGAGAAATAAAAATCTACCGTGAAAAGCAAGGAGGCATCCTTCACATTCAGGTGAAAAAGAGCCTTTCTCAGCTCAGTGAAAGACCCCTTGAGCTCTGCCTCCATTTCAGGTTTCTGTAAGGAGGCTAGAAAATTAGAAAAGAGAATGGAATTAAACAAATGTCAAACTTTGCCTCAGGGCCCCTCTCCAGTCCATCCTGTTAAAACAATGTTTCCCAAACTTGCATAATAAAATTCAACTGGGGAAAGCAAAAAATATCCAGGTTCTCATCTGGGCACAGTGGCATGTGCCTATAGTCCGAGCCATTCAGGAGGCTGAGGCGGGAGGATTGCTTGATCAAGGCTATAGTGTGCCATGATCAGGCCTGTCAATAGCCACTGCACTTTAGTCTGGGCATCATAGAAAGACTCTGTCTCTAAAAAAAAAAAAAAGAAAAAAGAAATCCAGGTTCTCAAACCCCTACCTGGAGATTATGAAGCAGCAGGTGAGGAATGAGGCCCAGAAACCTTTATTTTTTTAACAAGCACCAGGTGATTCTTATATTCAGGCCAGTTTAGGAAACATTAGCACATAGTATTTCTCAAATCGTCTTCAGCACAATAAGAACATTTGCATTAGCCACAGCTATCCCTGGAAAAGAGATGAAATGGGACCTCGCAACTCCCATGTGACCCTCATTCCAGCATCATTACACTTACACCTAGACCCTTAAACAAAGAAGGAAAGCCTGATAGAAGCCATAAGACTATAGCAAAGTGCTTCCCAAATGCAAGTTTGAGAACTCAGAGCTATTCCAAGGAAACATTTTTATTTGCCTCTATTGATAAGAGAAATAAGAATGATGTTATGAATTTTAAAACATTTCTTATGAAATATTTAAGAAATAAAATGTATAAAGGTACAGAGAATAATAAACATCTATGCACCTAGCTTAGAAAGAAAGCATTAAAATATCCTTTATTTTAAATGATGATGATAATAGATGATAGTTTTTTTATAGCCTTACTGGGAAAAAAAATAGAAAGTTGATAATCTTTTTGTATTTCCAAAATTTTCTTTGAAATTTTACTATTATGTGAAATCCTAAAGTCTGAGAACCACTGGGAAGTACTCGGTAGGAATAATGTTCTGTACCACTTATGGAAGAGGAGCTGTCTAGACCCAGATCCAGAGCAAACCATGCTTCATGCTGTTCAGAGCATCCAATCAGCACAGAATCTTCTATTCTTTGTGCATCCTGTCCAAATTTGCCCAGGAGCCCTTCCAACTCTAAGAAACAGAAAGGAGAAGGGAGAAAAGCAAAAAGCAAAGGTTTTAATTGAATCACTACAGCCATATCAGACTTAAATGACATCAGCTTTTTCAGCTTAAAGTGGGGATACTTGGCTTCCCGTCGCTGCCCTGCAGCTCATTAGCTGTGTAACCTGGGTCTAATCACTTAACCTCTCTAGGCCTCAGTTTTCTCATCAGCAATCTGAGGAGTTTGGACCAAAGAAGGAACTTTATCTGTGTAACACTGTATTCCTCTATCATTGTATCATGAAAGCAATATGTCCTCTAGTGAGTAAGATGCATGATATTTAACTTATTAAGGCATTGAAAAAAATGTCACACAAAATGACAGAGACCAATCTAGTTCTATAATTAGCCTACAGATTGTGCTGCTTTTGTGGGCCAAAGTGGAATGAATACTCATCTGAGATCCTGGTCTGTAAAAGACAAGTGCTATGTAGGGAGAAAACCTTTATTCTTGCTCATGAAGAACTCATATTTGCTCATAATACAATATAATGTTGCCAAATATCTTAATAATGTTTAGTATCTTCTGAAGTCCTCATATTCTTCTGCACTGCTAGAAACTACCTATTCATGTACTCTAACATGTGACCTATGAGGGAAACTCACTGGCAAAATATATGTATTTTAAAATTTTTTATTTTTAATTATTATGGGTACATAATAGTTGTATATTTTTATAGGGTACATGTGATGTTTTGATATAGGCATACAACGTGAATTAATCAAATCAGAGTAATTGGGGTATCCATCACCTCAGCAGGCATTAATCATTTCTTTGTATTAGGAACATTCCAATTCTACTCTTGTAGTTATTTTAAAGTATCCCTTAATTTATTGTTGATTGTAGTCATTTTGTTGTGCTATCAAATATTGTTCATTCTATCTATCTATCCTTTTCCACCAATTAACCACCCCCTCTTTTAGCCCCCCTCCCCGCTACTCTTGCCAGCCTCTGGTAACCATCATTCTACTCTCTGTCTCCATGAGATCAATGGTTTTTAATATTTGGCTCCCAAATATGAGTGAGGACATGTGAGATTTGTCTTTCTGTACTTGGCTTATTTTACTTAACATAACATTCTCCAGTTCTATGCATGTTGTTGCAAATTGCAGAATTTCATTCTTTCTTATGGCTATATAACATTCCATCGTATATATGTACCACATTTTCTTTACCCCTTCATCTGCTGATGGACACTTAGATTGATTCCAAATCTTGGCCATTGTGAATAGTGCTGTGATAAACATAGGAGTGCATGTATCTTTTCAATATACTCAATCCCTTTCTTTTGGATATATACCTAGCAGTGGGATTGCTGGGTCATATGGTAGTTCTATTTTTAGTTTTCTGAGGAACTTGCATACAGTTTTCCAAAATGGTTGCACTAATTTTACATTCCCATCAAGAATGTACAAGGGTTCCCCTTTCTCCACATCCTCACCAGCATTCTTTATTGCCTGTCTTTTTGATGAAAGCCATTTTAACTGGGGTGAGATGATTCCTCATTATAGTTTTGATTTATATTTCTGTGATGGTGTTGAGCATTTTTTCATATACCTGTTGGCCGTTTGTATGTCTTTTGAAAAATATCCATTCAGATCCTTTGCCCATTTTTAAATTGGATTAATTTTTTCCTGTTGAGTTGTTAGAACTCCTTATATATTCTTGTTATTAATCTTTTCACAGATGGGTAGTGTGCAAATATTTTCTCCCATTCTGTGGGTTGTCTCTTCACTTTGTTGATTGTTTCCTTTGCTGTGCAGAAGCTTTTTAGCTTGATGTGATCCCATTTGTCCAATTTTGCTTTGGTTGCCTGTGCTTTGGTGGTACCACTGAAGAAGTCCTTGCCCAGACCAATATCCTGAAGTGTTTCCCCAATGTTCTCTTTTAGTAGTTTCATAGTTTCAGGTACTATATTTAAGTCCTTAATCCATTTTGATTTGATTTTTATATATGGTGAGAGATAAAGGTCTAGTTTCATTTTTCTGCAAATGGATATCCAGTATTCCCAGCCCCATTTATTGAAGAAACTATCCTTTCCCCACTGTATGTTCTTGGCACCTTTGTTGAAGATAAGTTCCCTATAGATGTGTGGATTTATTTCTGGGTTCTCTATTCTGTTTCATTCGTTTGTCTGTTTTTATGCCAATACTATGCTGTTTTGGTTACTAAAGCTCTATATTATAACTTGAAGTCAGATAATGTGATTCCTCCAGTTTTATTCTTTTTGCTCAGAATGGCTTTGGCTATTCTGAGTCTTTTGTGGTTCCATATAAATTTTAGGATTATTCTATTTCTGTGAAAAATGTCATTGGTATTTTGATGGGGATTACATTGAATCTGTAGATTGATTGTTTTGGGTAGTATGGACATTTTAACAATATTGATCATTCCAATCCATGAGCATGGAATATCTTTCTATTTTTGTGTATCCTCTTCAATTTCTTTCATCGATGTTTTAGTTTTCATTAAAGGGATCTTTCACTTCTTTGGTTAAGTTTATTCCTAGGTATTTTATTTTATTTGTAGCTATTTGTAAATAAGATTACTTTCTTTATTTCTTTTTCTTTTCTTTTTTTTTTTTTCTTTTTGAGACAGAATCTCACTTTGTTGCCCGGGCTAGAGTGCCATGGCATCAATCTAGCTCACAGCAACCTCAAACTCCTGGGCTCAAGCAATCCTTCTGCCTCAGCCTCCCGAGTAGCTGGGACTATAGGCATGTGCCACCATGTCCGGCTAATTTTTTCCATATATATTTTTAGTTGGCCAATTAATTTCTTTCTATTTTTAGTAGAGACGGGGTCTCCCTCTTGCTCAGGCTGGTTTCAAACTCCTGACCTTGAGCAATCTGCCCACCTCAGCCTCCCAGAGTGCTAGGATTACAGGCATGAGCCATCGCGCCGGGCCTCTTTGTTTCGTTTTCACATTGTTTACTGTTGACATATAGAAATGCTACTGATTTTTGTATGTTGATTTTGTATTCTGCAACTTCACTGAATTTGTCTATCAGTTCCAATAGTTTTTTTGTGGATTCTTTAGGTTTCTCTAGATATAAGATCATATCATCTGCAAACAGGATAATTCACCGTCTTCCTTTCCAATGTGGATGCCTTTTATTTTTCTCTTGTCTGATTGATCAATATATTTAGAAGTTAGTCAGAATAGAGTGACATCATATAAAACTGAAAGTTAGCGTTTTTAATGCCGAATCCCAATGGTTTGGCTATCTCTAGGCATATAAGCTAAAAGAGTTCTCAAAACAAATTCATTTTAACTCACTTTTAATTTTGACCCATCTAGTAAAAATGAAGTTATGGTACAAATCTTAAACAGTAGAACAGTGTGCAACTCTACAAAGGCTGGAAATCACTGCCCTAAGCAGAGGTTGGCAAACTTTTTCTGTAAAGATGGCGGGGCAAGGTGGCTCATGCCTGTAATCCTATCACTCTGGAAGGATGAGGTGGGAGGAAAGCTTGAGCTCAGGAGTTCGAGACCATCCTTAGCAAGAGCGAGACCCCATCTCTACTAAAAATAGAAAAAATTAGCTAGGTGTGGCAGTGCACACCTATAGTCTCAGCTGTTTGGGAGGCTGAAGCAGGAAGATCACTTGAGCCCAGGAGTTTGAGGTTGCTGTGAGCTAGGCTGATGCCACAGCACTCACCCGGGCAACAGAGTGAGACTCTGTCTCAAAAAAAAAAAAAACAAAAAAACAGGTACCAAATATTTTAGGCTTTATGAGTCATACAATTTCTGTCATAACTACTCAACTCTACATTGTAGTGCAAATAGCCATAAATGATTTATAAGTGAACTAGTGTGACTATGTTCCAATAAAAATTTAATTACAAAACAGTCAGCAGATCCAATTTGGACAGCAGTTTTGCCAACTTCTAGTTTAAGGCGTTAGTGGTTCATATCATCACCAAATAATATTTGAGTGGAAAACTAGAGTTTACACACTAAATCATTAGTTGGCAGAAACAGATACACCAGCTTAAGACTAAAAAGCTTTTTGAAAAATCTAGACTCTGAAGTTCAAGGATCCTTCTTAGAAATTCAATATGGACTGAATTCTATTTAGTAGCCACAGACTCGTCAATGCCACTGGTCCACTTTCGACTTACCTAACAGGCTGTGCCGTGGGGCCAAGTACTGATGTGCTGAAGTCTGAAGCAAAGGAGCCAGGCTGTGAAAGAGGTAAAATGCTCCTGTCTGCTGGGCTTTTTTACAAGCATCATCATCTTCCTTCAGTTCAAATAAATACCTGTATTCAGGAAATAATCAAACCTTTACAAAACCACACTTAGCTACTCATACAGCATTCATCTTTGAGAATTCTGCTCCTGCCTCCCTCTCCTACTACGGTTATTTCCCTTTATTTATCTACATCCTAATTTGCTCCAAAAAGTATCTGAGGCGGCTACAGGAACCCATTCATTCCCTCTTTTGTCCTACTGCATACATTGCTCATACTTCTGTGGTTGCACTATCATAATATTTGTTCATTTGTCTCCCCCGAAAGACCATGATCTCCTTAAGGGCAGGGTCTGCCTCACTCAGCTCTGTATCTCAGTAATTAGCATATTGAATGGCTCCACTCGATAAATATTTACTGAAATGAACTTCAAGGGTAATAAATATTTACTGAATTGAACTTCGGGTGCTCTGCCAATATTATGCTGTGAGGCAAGAATGTACCTGCAGTGAAGCGAAAGGAAAACAAGTGCAATGATAAAACATCAACCGCAGAATACCTAGAGATGGGAACAGACTTCATCACCGCAGACAAAGAGCAAACGCCGTATCTTCAGTAACGCCCATTCAATCCAGGGAAGAGAAAGACCACATTCTACCTTCAATGTACCTTTGTTTCAAACATCTAGCTCCTAAAGTGGCCACTGTCAGCTCTTTATCTCTAGTGAAGGGACCATTGATGAAGCCTATACTTAATCTATTTAACAAGGATAACATTTTCAGTAGCCAAAATGAAGTGTGGAAAAAGAGAACATCATATTATTGGCTTCTCAAAGAGATAGTAATGGGGCAAGTTCTAGGCTTTGCCAGTACCTTCACTAAGGGTGGTCTGAGTCTATCCCTTTAAGAGCTTTGGGAATCAAGTCAGTGTCCCTGTGATTCTGCAGAGACAGAATGTGGATTCTCCTGGGGCCTTACGGTTAACCATTTTTGTCTATCAAAGGCCCTAAAACCGACTCTCAAATATACAGCATATTTTGTCACTTAAGTGGGGAAAAATAGCTTGCAGATATTGTCTGTACGATCTGGGAACTTTTGTAACACCAGTAAGTAAAGCTGGCTCAACATGAAAACACAAAGCAAAGTGACAAATGCACCCCAGCGTAATCGGTAGGAACCTATTTTGACGGTGCGATAAAAGGGGTTACAGTGAGCTCTTTATAAATAGAAGACAAGAGAAACTTGATCTTTTAAGACTCACGATATTTTTAAACTTATTGTGAGTGACTGCAGCCTCCTGGGGCAAAGATTCAATGTATGTCAAAGCAGAGACATGTGTCACTCAGAAGTTACCAAATATAAACAATAGAACAAACACAGCTGCCGTCGTAAAAGAACAGTAGGAGTGGTACAACCTGTGCTTTGCCCTAATGACCGTAAAAAGCAAAACATCTACAAAAACACCCAGGTTAAGGTCTTAAACCCAAGGCCTCACTGGAACTGGAATTGACATCCAAAAGTTCCTTATACTCCTCTCGATCAGGAACCCTATTTTTAAAAATTCATTTCTCCCTTTAGTTATAATAGAAGGGAAACCACTACATTAACATTAACAAGGCTGAAAAGATTCAGATTATTTTTAAACTTTAACTGTCTTTTCTTATTATAACAGTAAAAAATAGCATTCTTTAATAATCAGAATATACAATTATCAATTTTTAAAAAAGGGACAATCCTGCCACTCGGGGATGATCATAATTTTTATACTTGTGAAATTTTCCAAACTATTACTATTATTCATCAATACATATATATTTAGAATCAATTATACCTACTAATTTGTAGCCTTTTTTTCTTAAACATATATAAACATTTTTTTAACATCATTCTATCATAAAATATTCTTTTTTTGTTGTTTTTGGGTGTGTGTATGTGTTTTGGTTTCTGAGACAGGGTCTCACTCTGTTGCCCAGACCATAGTGTGAGTACAGTGGCATGATCACAGCTCACTGCAACCTTGAACACCTGGTCTCAAGAGATCCTCCTGCCTCAGCCTTCTGAGTAACTGGGACTACAGGTGCACACTACCTCATCCAGCCAATTTTTCTGTTTTTTGTAGAGACAGGGTCTCCCTGTGTTGCCGAGGCTGGTATTGAATTCCTGGTCTCAAGGAATCCTCCCGCCTTGGCCTGCCAAAGTGCTGGGATTGCAAGCATGAGCCACTATTGCCAGCCAAATATTCTTTATTGATAGACTTTTATTCTTTTCTCATGAGTTTGATTCTATTTTTTTTTTTTTTTTGCCAAAACCCAGGAATGAACCAATTTTTATTCATTTTAAAATATATTTAATCACTTTAACATACTTAATTTTTAGACTATTCAATTATTGTTATTGTTCTTAGAGTCTTAGTCTGAGAAGTATAAGCAACCTAAATGTCCAACAATATCTAACACAAGTATTACAATTTTGTTGTTTGTTCACTCTTGCTCATGTAGGATTGTATGCTAATGTGCCTCTAAATTTTGGACTGGGCTCTCAAGTTTGGCAGGGCTTTCTATGTATGAAGCTCTGGTTGTGAGTATATCCCTCTTGAGGAGTTTTACATTGCAGTTGCATGTGCCCTGGGATATTATCTGTCCAAGCTTACCACTTAAATTCATTTCTTAAGCTGGGGGTTCTAGGATCACACCACACAGATGGTATAAATTTAAACCCTAAAACTGTATGGGAGCAGGTTAGTGATTTCACATTTCTACAGGTTGAGACAAAAAAGTCCTTTATCACCTTCCTGTGCTATTATTATAGAATTTTTTTCTAATCTACCTTTCCTTGAAGTTTAGTTCTTGGAGTGTGGAGTAAGGGTAGGGAGTAGAGTTATCTACTTAATTTTCAGGAAACATCATGAAATATTATTCAATATAATTTTGTTTGTTTGTTTCTGGTGGGTTTTTTTGCTTTCTTTGAGACAGAGTCTCACTCTGTTGCCCGGGCTAGAGTGCCGTGGTGTCAGCCTAGCTCACAGCAACCTCAAACTCCTGAGCTCAAGCGATCCTCCTGCCTCGGCCTCCCCAGTAGCTGGGACTACAAGCATGCACTACCACACCCAGCTAATTTTTTTTTTTTTAATTTTTTGCACAGACAGGGTCTCACTATATTGCTCAGGCTGGTCTTAAATTCCTGGCCTCAAGCAATCCTCCTGCCTTGGCCTCTCAAAGTGCTAGGGTTACAGGCATGAGCTACCTCACCTGGCCTGCATAAATCTTTATCACACATCTTTAATTCTCAATATGGGATCTTAAGATGTTCAGAGTTTATACTTTAATGGGCCAAAGATGGAATAATCAGAGTTCAGGTTGATCAAAACTCACCGTGTCTTCGTCACATAGGTTGACAGCAGCCTATAGCACCAAAAAGATTTTCTCCTGCAAGCTATTCCACAATACAGGGACATTGTCAGGTCCTTAGAGAAAAGAGGAGTTTAAAAAAAGTCATAGTATGCAATTTAAAGTAATGAATTGCCAAGAGGGTTATATTTTAAGCCAGGATAGGGTCACTTTGTAATATTAAGGAAAGAGAACTAAATGGGAGTCAGGTGATCTGGCTTCTCAATTGCACTTCTACCACTATGAGATCTCAACTTTTCAGTACTTCTTTCCTAATCTACAAATTGAAACCTGTTCTGCCTACCTAGAATAAAAATGAAGTAGAAGGAATCCTGTAGATAAGAAAAATATAAAATCACAGCCATTAGGAAAATATTTCAAAAGGCAGCTATGCAAATTCACATGGATCCAGACATTTTCTATTTTTTGTGGCTCATTGAGTGAGAAAAAAATTCTGTATCTAAAGATCCATTCTGCAGAACATATACTCTTTTAAATGGTATATCAGTAAATATTTTCTTCGTCATGAAAAGTGCCTTTCATATTAGCAGCAATACATTCAAGAAATTCTCCTGAAAAAATGAGAAAATCAGTACAGTTAAATCACCAACCAGCCTTTTAACTGTGCCTGGGGAAGAAACCTTTGACACTAAACTACCCAGGAACATCTAAAGTTTATGCCTACTTCTATGCCTACTTGCATAATTATGAATCACTGATGACTAATCCTTGGGCAGTTTTGGCTACACTCCGTGTCCCAGCCAAGGGTAAAATATATTTAGTAAGTGACATTCAACAAAGTATTGAGTACTGACTTTGTTCAAGGTCCCTTAAGGAACACAAAAATGTATAGGATGAAAATCCCTGCCCTAAAGGAACTCTAGAAGGAAAGAGAAAACAAATATATAACTAACTTTCACAAAAGGCAATATGTGATATGTAGATTACTGCAGTAGAGTATTAAAGGTGTAGTCCCTATTTTAATAACCCAAGAACTAGTGTGATATACTGGAAGAAATATATTTAAACTCAATATTTTTTATCATATACAACTGTGAGAATGTAAATTGGTACAATATTTGGAAGTTAACTTGGGAATATCTATTAAAATGTTAAATAAACATCCCTTTCACCTAGCAATTCCATGTCTAAAAATTTATCCTGGGAAGGAAAGGATATGTACAAGAATATTAACTGGGAATTACGATAAAATGGAATGATACACAGCTGTGAAAAATAAATAGAAAATAATAGAACAGTGAAAAAAATACACATATAGTAACAGGGAAAGATATTCAGAATATATATTAAGTAAAATAAGCAAGGGGGGTTGGGGACCTCTTGGGCAATGGGTTCAAAGTTTCAGTTAGATAGGATGAATAAGTTCTGGAGATCTATTGTACAGCATGGTGACCATAGTTAATAATAATGTATTGTACACTTAAAAATTACTAAACAAGGCTGGGTCCTGTGGCTCATACCTGTAATCCTAGCACTTTGGGAGGCTGAGCCAGGAGGATTACTTGAGGCTAGGTGTTTGAGGTTGCAGTGAGACCAGCCCAAACAACATAACAAAACCCCAACTCCATGAAATAATTTTTTAAAAATTTAGTCAGGCATAGTGGTGTGTGCTGTAGTCCCAGTTACTCAGGAGGCTGAGGCAGGAGGATGGCTTAAGCCCAGGAGTTTGACGTTGCAGTGAGTTATAATGATGCCCCGGCACTCCAGCCTGGGCAACAGAGACCTTGTCTCAGAAAAAAAAATATTACTAAAAGAATGGATCTTAAATGCTGTCACCACACAAAAAATGTGTAAGTATGTGAGGTGATGGATAGAAATCTTCCTAAGTTAGATCTAATCATCTCACAAAATACATATATATATCAAAACATCACCTTTTACACTGTAAATATATACAACTTTTTAGTCAGTTATACCTTAATAAAGCTAGAGGAAAAAATAAGAAAGGTAATAATTAGTTGGTTAGCATAATTAATTTATAAAGAAAGGACACATATATATACTCCAGTATATATAAATTAGATATGTACTTATTTATATTTTTCAAATGACTAGAAGTATACATACAAAACTATTAAGGATGACTAATTTGAGAGGGTGGGATGGAGATAAAAATTGAAAAAGTATTTGTCATTTTTATTTTATTCATTTTTGTATTTAAAAAAATTTTTTAACCATGTGTGCATATTTCTTTTAACATAAAAGAGAGTATAATAAAATAGTAGTTTCTGGGACTAACTGCTCAATAAGGCTATTTCCGGGCCACTATTCCCAGAAACACCTCACCATAGTCCCCTGGGCCAAAGGTAATTCCTCTGGTGAGTGTAGTGGATCCCGGGGAACTGCAAGAGCTGTCTGCTTGTAGGTGTGATTACTGACTAACTTGTATGGCCCACTGTACTTGGCTGCCTGGTTTTCCCTAGTTTCTGCTGCTAAATGAAACTTAGCCAGTCATGAATTATCATGGCCTGCTGATTCATGAGTTGGTGGTCACAAAGCTATTTATGTTTTTAAAAGTACAAAGCCTGATAGAGATGAAAGGTAATATTATTTTTACGAAAACTATTATATGATGAGGCAAGGTCCACAAGATTGACAGCTTCTCTGAACCCCTTGTAATAAATGATTCATACATGTTTCTCATCCTGTTTGTCTTTCCAGAAGAAAGATTAATTTGCAAAGCACTACAGTGTAATAAAAAAGCCCATCTTAAATCTAGTTACTTCCAAGGTTACTTCCAAGGAGATGAGGCTAGATTCAGTAGCGTTTGAGAGAACTCTGGAAAGTCCATCACTCCATGACTGTGGACCTCAGTGGGGGTGGGGAAATAAGCAAAACCGTGGAACCACTGGGATACAGATTTTGAAGTCTTACTGACCAGCTTTCTAAATAATAATTTTCCCTCTCTTTAAATGAAGGCACAATGTGAGTAGTTAACAAGTTCCACTTTCAAACGACCCTCCAAAAAAGTATCAGAAATTGATTAGCTGTGGTTGAGATTGCTCCATAGTTATGGTACAAAACTGGTCATTCTGCAAGAAGGTTTCTGCAAGAAGGAAAAGAGACTAAGCTATATTTGTAAAATGCTGTGACAAAGAGCTTTTTTCAAGTCCTGATTATGCCTCTCTATTAAGTCCTTCCTGCACTTACTACCTGAACAGGTTTCTGTTTCATTGTACTCACTCTGAATTCTTTTGGGGACACCTTCCTAGGCCTCAAGAATCAGCAGAAACAGGAAAACTCCAAATGTTCAAGCTCCAGTGGCTTCTCTTCCTCATGGGACCATTGCTGCTTCTGCCACACTTCCCAGAATCCTCCTAAAGATGCACTCTGGGAAGTGTAGTTTAATCCCTATGTCTGCTGCTAAACACTCCAAAGTTAACTACGGCTGTCAAAAGCATACTTCTGCCACACTTCCCAGAATCCTCTTAGAGAGGCACTCTGGGAAGTGTAGTTTAATACGCAGGCATGCTGCTGTGTCTGCCTACTGCAAAATTAACCATGGTTATCAAAAGCATGATCTTCGAAGATCTTATCATCAAGAGAACTATTGTGTCTTTGAGAAAGTAGAGTAGTATTAGATCCATTTTTAAATAACAAAATGATAAAGTCATTAAATCTACCCACATACACAGAAGGCCTATCTTATGAGGGTGGGGTAGGATAAAGGGGAGGTGGGACTCAGATAACTTCCAACATTTCTGTATCTCCAGTTCTATCTCTGTCTGCCCACTTTAAAACTAGCTCTAAAATTTCAAGAAATTCTGCCCATTTAAAAGGACAGAATTGTGTCTAGATATGTTTGAACTTAGGGTAGAATTCATTCTTTGATCAATCAGGAAGAGCAGCTTTCCATCCGACTGAAAGAAATCTAGCAAAACTACTTTGGCGCTGCCCTCTTCTCTTCTTCTACTAAAGTTACTTGCCTATGTGAGAAGATAGTTTTGAAGACCTTTCGTTCAACGTATGTTTGATGAGCATCCAATGTGTCTGGGACTCTTATAGGCATAAGATATAGCAAGGAACAAAACATGAAAATTTCTATCATATAACTGACATTCTAGAGGGGGGAAGCAAACAAACAAGTAAATATACAATGTGTCAAGTGATTATAAGTGCTCAGGAGGAAAAACAAGGCAAGATAAGAGGAAAGGGGCACATTTTCTCAGGATTTCTTGGGGTCATGTGCTCTGAGCCATGGTCACACATATTTGGCTCAGAATAAATTCCTTTAAATCAAAAAAGGTGGGGCTGGGTGTGGTGGCTCATGCCTGCAATCTCAGTGCTTTGGGAGGCTAAGGTGGGAGGATCTCTTGAGGCCAGGAGTTTCAGTCCAGCCTGAGCAACGTGGCCAGACTCCAACTCTACCAAAAAAAAAAAAAAAAAAAGAGGAGGGATTGTTTTGCTATTTTATACAGTATGGTCAGCCTTGTTGTTAAGGTGATATTTAAACAAATATCCTGCAAAAGATGACAAGAAAGCCAAGTTGGTATCTATGGGAAAAGATTTGTAGGCAAAAATGAAATGAGCATATGCAAAGTCCCTGGGATGGGAATGTGTCAGGTTTGAGGAAAGACTAGAACAGAGCATGGTGATTATAGATGAGATCAAAGAGTAGCCAGGTGTCATATCACATAGGGCCCTGCAAGTCTTACAATTCTTATAAATCATTGCAATGTTTTTTTGGCTTTTACCTTGAGAGGGATGGGATGTTGTTATCAAAGAATTTGAGCAGAAGAATAAAATGATTAGACTTATATTTTAAAAGAATCACTCTGTGTGTGGAGATTAGATTGTAGGGGGTAAGGGTTATTAAATCCTGAATGTCATTGTTAATATGTACCTAGATTACAGGAGAAGAAAGAGCAGAAGGGCAGACCTGGTTAGTTGACCAGCCGTTTCCTTTGGATGTCTTCCATTAATACATGAACTGAAGGTTTTTTTGGTTTTGGTTTTGTTTTTTTACCAGGTTCTTTCATTATCGTTAAGGAAGACACAGAAAATTTGAGGGAAACAAAATGTAAAGTCAATGAATTCCAAAGAGATGGGGAAGCATGCTTAGGGAAAAATTTGGACTCTAATAATTTAAAAAGTCAAAATAACTATATTTTTGGGTAATTAAGCGTTAAGTGCTATCATAATAAAAATAGCTAAGACTAACTGAGCATTTACTGTGTTCTAGGCACTCTGCTAAATGCTTCACATAGTTATCATTAATCCTCACATCCTTTGAGATATAACATATTGTTATTTGCACCTTATAGATGAGAAAAAAAGAAGCTTAGAAAAGTTAAATAATTTGTCCATATTTACACAGCTAGTCAGTAGAAGGGTAGGGATTTTAACTCAAGCCTGTCTGACTGAAGACAGAACCTGTGCTTTTAACCACCATAAGGTACTATAGACCTGGATTGCATCTGTGATTGAGTGTGGGGCAGGGAAACTGAACTTAAATATTGGAAAATACTGGAATGATGGAAAGAATCCCATGTTCATAGATTAGAAGACTTAATTTTGTTAAGGTGACAGTGTCCCCCAAATTGATCTACAGATTCAATGCAACCCCTATCAAAAGCCCAGGTGGCTTTTTTGCACAAGCAACAAAAGAAAAAATAGAACTTCGGTCAAAATTAAAATCTTTTGTGCTATAAACAATACCATCAAGAACGTAAAAAGACAATCCACAGAATGGGAAACAATTATTGCAAGACATGTATCTAATAAGGGACTTGTTCCAGAATATGTAAAGAACACTGGCAACCCAGTAACAAAAAGATAACCCAATTTAAAAATGAGCAAGAGCTGGGTGCAGGTGGCTTATGCCTGTAATCCCAGATACTCAGGGGGTTGAGATAGGAGGATCCCTTGAGGCCCTGAGGCCAGGAGTTTAAGACTAGCCTGGACAACATAGCAAGATCTCCATCTCTAAAAAAAGTTTTTTAATTAGCTGGGTGTGGTGGTGGTACCAGCACAGGCACTTGGGCTCTCTATGTAACAGAAATTAACAAGAGGCCAAATGGGAGTCACAGGCAAGGTTTTATTGGGGCTCATATTGGAACATAAGGGAGACAGCACAAAGTAAAAGGTCCTCAGGCTGGCTCCCTGAGGGGAGTTCAGGGACAATGTTAAAGAGGCTTAGGCAGGAAAAGGTGAAGTGTAAGCATGTAGAGGTGGAGAATTTCTTGCACCTGCGTAGTTTTATTACATGCATCTGCATGCGTCATATGTCTCATTAGCATGTTAAATCTCCACCCCTGTGTGTGACTTTTAGCAATAAAATGAGATTATAATGAGGGAAAAGGCAGGGTAATGTCACTATGGGGCTCTTTTCTGGCTTGAGGCAGTTGGATACGGATAGGTCTGGTTCTTTTGCCTCCAGGTGCTTCATCAGCCTATGTCTGTATCTTGCTCCAGTGGCCCTGAAAAACATTATTCGCAAGGTGGTGCTGCCCCATGTTGTCTCCCTCTGTCAGAAGTGAGGCCCAAGTCCTGTCCCTATACTGTGTCAGTGACACGTGCTGGTAGTCTTAGCTACTCGGGAGGCTGAGGCAAGAGGATCGCTCGAGCCTAGGAATTCAAGACCAGCCTGGGCGGTATTAAGACTCTGTCTCAAAAACCAAAACCAAAAGAAAGTAAAAATAATCAAAGGATCTGAATAGACATTTCTCCAATGAAGATACAAAAATAACGAATAAGCACATTAAAAGCTGTTCAACACCATTTGCCATCAGGGAAATGCAAATCAAAATCACAATAAGATACCATTTTATATCCACTAGGATGGCTATGATCAAAAAGTCAGTGACAAGGAGTGGTGAGGATGTGGAGAAATTGGAATCCTCATACATGGCTGGTGGGATTGTAAAGGGTGCAGCCGCTCTGGGAAACAGTTTAGCAGTTCCTCAAAAAGTTAAATATGGAATTACCAAATGAACCAGCAATTCCATTCCTGGGTGTATATACCCAAGAAAATTGAAAACATATGTCCACACAAAAATTCATACATGAATTTCTGTAACAGTGTAATTCAAAATAGCCAAAAAGTAGAAACAACCAAATGTCTATCAACTGATAAATAGGGAAGCAAAATTTGGTGCATCTATCCATACAGTGGCATTTTATTTGTCAATTAAGAGAAATGATATATACTACAATATAGATGAAGCTTGAAAACATTACACTAATTGAATAATTCAGTCACAAAAGATCACATATTGTATTTGTATGAAATGTTCAGAATAGGCAAATCTATAGAGACAGAAAGTAAATTAGTGGTTGCTTCCACATGGGGGCTAAGGGTAGTGTTCAAAGATAATGAATGAGGAGTGATTGCTAATGGGAACAGGGTTTTGTTTTGGGGAGGGTTATCAGAGTGATGAAAATGTTATAAAATTGGCTATGTTGATGGTTGTTCAATTCTGTGAACCTACCAAAGATCATCAAATTGCATACTTTAAATGGGTATATTGTACGTTATTTCAATTATATCTCAATAAAGCCATATAAAATGCTCAACTAATTCATTAATTGTATTAAAAATTATTGTGCATGATTAGGCCGGGTGTGGTGGCTCACACCTGTAATCCTAGCACTTTGGGAGGCAGAGGCAGGAAGATTGCTTGAGGTCAGGAGTTCAATACCAGCCTGAGTGAAAGCAAGACCCCATCTCTACTAAAAATAGAAAAAAAGTAGCTGGGCATGGTGGCATGTACCTGTAGTCCCAGCTACTTGAGAGGCTGAGGCAGGAGGATCCTTGAGCCCAGGAGTTTGAGGTTGCAGTGAGCTAGGCTAACACTATAGCATTCTAGCTAGGGCAACAGAGTGAGACTCTGTCTCCAAAAAAAAAAAATTATAGTGCATGTGCATGATCAGTAAATACAGCAAATATGGTATAAAAAACCATAATCCTCATTGTTTTTATAAGTTATGAGGTAAAAATTGTCTTTCCTCAGACATGCTTAACTTCAAAGCAATGGGATTTATTCAATCATGTAATAAATTAACACTGTACACACTTTTAAGGGCACAAAATGAGTCTCAAGTCATTTAATCCCAGCCTAGCCCTTTGGTGGTAGAAGTGAGGTAATAGTATATTGAAATACATGTGTTTATTAATTTATTAAACAGATATTTATTGTAAACCTATTATGTGCCAGTCATCATGCTAGAATTGGGAATACAATGGTGAATAACTTAACATTCTGTAACATCAAAAAGCTAGTTACGCATATTACATATGATGGGGTGTATGTGTGTCCATGAGCATGCAAGCATGTGAGTCAACAGCCCATTTATTCAACCTTTGACCAATTACCAGAGTGGACATTAGGATGTGCATACATTAGCAGACTTGGAGAGAAATCAGAAGTTCATTCTGTAAGCAGGCTTGTAGGTGGATATTGTCTTACTTCATGTTGGACAAGAAATATACCTTAGCAAATAGGCATGGAAGGGGCTCAAATAATAAGCCGCTAGCAAAGAACCTGTCCATTTTCAAAGCCAGTGATTCCATAAACACTGGCAGATCCTTATGCTTCTAATTAAAAGGAACATACAATAGGTTTCCCTCCCTTCTATCTTCCCAAACATGTAGTAATGTTTAACACACAGCAGTGAATAGAACTATGAATAGCACTTAGTTGGAAGACAAGATATAAAAGAACAGTTAAGGCACAACAAGGTCAAAATTAATTTGAATACATGATTTTGTTAGTACAATGCAATTGCTAGACTGAGCAAAGGTTTCTATTTTCTGTTAATTGACCTCTTCTTCTATTTGCTTTTCCTCTCCCTACCTTGACTTTTTTTTTGGTTGGTTCCTTTATGACTGCCTGCAGGCTATTTTATTGGAATCACCAGAATTCCATCACAAAGTTGGCAGAAATTGAAAAAGAAAAAGATATAAAATTGTCAGTTTCATTATTAGTTAAAAGCTCTGGCAAAAGTATTTCAATAATGGGTTACAACCATAGCTAACTTACGCTTCTGTAGTGTCTTGTATAATTTAATCTTTATCCCAATATCCAGAGGAGTTCTTTGTGTTAGACAAAGTATACACTGTGTGTGGTTATATTTCCAAAGCAAATATAATTTTTCTGTTACCTAATCTGGTGATTAATGTTTCACTTTTCTGGGCCTCACCTTAAGACATCCCTAAGTCTCTAATATTTTATAATGCAAGGATTATCCAAATATATGATCATTAAGTTTTTAATGTTGAGTGAAAAGAATTTGGAGATTTCCCTGATTTACATTATCCATACTCTATTTCTACATTACAATAGAAGCTTAGGAGGTAGCTGTTATCAGTCATCTATTGTCAAAATAATGCTTCATAAAAAATCCACAAAATCACAGAGGCATTCAACAAGTGTTTATTAATCACATACCTGGGGTGGTTTGGCTAATGATTTTGATAATCCTGGTCACACTCCTTTACATTTCTAAGAGTGAGCATATTGTTGGATAATTGAAAATTGTCTTGGCTGGGACAGCTGGGGTGAGTTGGCTCTACATGTTTCAAACAGGCTAGCATGGGCATATTTTTTTTAATGGTGTGACAAAGGACAAAGGCACAAGTGAAAATATGCAAGTCTCTGTTTGCATCACAGCCAAAGCATATGATATGATCAGACCTGGAGTTACAATGGGAAGGTATTACAAGAGTATATGGCAAAAGGTGTTGTAAGAGGTTTGGGCCAACTACAAAGTTAGAGGAAACAGTTCCCCAAAGAGAGCACCCTTACTTCTGATACCAACTGCAAGTTTGAGGGATTCCCAAAACCATCCTCAGTTTCAATAGAAGGACTCACAGAACTCACTGAAAGCTATTAAACTCATGATTATTGCCTATTATAGGGAAATGATACAGATTAAAGTTACTCAAGGGAAGAATCACATAGGGCAGAGTCTGGGGAAGCTTCACCCCAAATGTGGAACTTCCATTGTTCTCTCTGTATAGAGTCAAGACGCATTATTTCCCCAGCATTGCCGTGTGACAGTACACAAAGGGAAACTCACCCACGTCTCTGTGTCTAGAGTTTTTACTGGGGCTCCCTCACTCAAAACCTCCACCCTAAATCACATTGTTGGTCTTTCCAATGTGGTCCTAAATCACATAGCTAGACTATCTACTGTGACCCAAGGCCCCCAAGCAAACTAAGATACTCCTAGTGAGCATGAGATTACCTCCCAGATACCAAGTACAAAGGCCAGACCTCTTTTGAGGCAAGGTTAATTTTTTTACTACATAGGCATGGATTCAGAAAGTGAAGAAGAATTGGGCTTATTAATGCAATCAACCTACCACCCACAATAGTTCTATGAAAAATGTTCCTTAAATTGATATAGGATATGAAGCAGTGTTATTTCACTTCTGGATTGACTTAAGAACTGAATTTCCTCTTTACCCCTTTTCCCCATTAAGTTCTAATTATTTACATTTCATAATTTTTTTCAAGGTCATTGAAACAGGTATGAAACTCATCAACTTTGACTCTATGATTTAAAAACAACAACAAAATAAAACCCTACCCAATTCTATGCCATATAGCATCCAATAATGATTACTCATATTACTATAATACTTCATACTTTTCTAAGAACTTTCAAAATAACTATGTCAATTGTTTTTTATAATGTCTTTGCATGGTTGGTAGGACAAATATTATTATGGCCATTTGGTTAATGAAGAAATTTCAGCATTAAAGTTAAAGCAATTCATTCAGGAATACCCTAATATACTGTTTATGGTGAACTAAAACCTGGGTTCACTGTTTCCATCAGTGCTCCTTCCAAATAGAAAGTTATTATTCTTCCTACCAGATACTATAATTCTGTGACTGAATGAACTCCAGGTTCTAAACCCGGAGTGTTGCTTCACCAAATAAAGCTGAGACTTCTGGCATTCTGGCCTGGTTTTTCTGAGCTCTTGACAAGTTCATTTGGGTGGAAGAATGCATGGACCAGCCAAGCTGTACAAATCTTTCAGATAGCCAAGTCAGATTGTGTTTGCTTATACACAGAAGCATTCTTCTGAAATATAACTTATTGTTTTCAGTAAAATATTTCTTAAATTTGCAAATACTTTCTATGTTTGATAGAATAGCTGTTGGATATTCCCTTGCAAATTATAGAACTTGAAAATATTTACTATGCAGGACTCGAACTATTTACATTCAAAGGATAATGTATAATAAATACATTACTGAGAAAAGATACCAGAAAATGGAAAAGGAACAAATGGAGTCTGCTACACATGTCATTCTATTCATAAGTTTTCACAAGCCCAAATTAATAAATAACTATACCTTATTCACCAATATATTTCCAATACCTGACACAATCAATGCCTGGCACATTGTAGGTGCTCACCAAATATTTGTTGAATGAATAAACAAGTGAATAATTAAAATAATTATAATATTTAAATTATTAAATTATAATAATTAAAATTAAAATAACTTATTACAACAGTTGCTTGGTAAAAGGCAGTATTCTCCTGACACCATTGTTTTCCCTTTGGGAAACAAGTACATCTTCTTTAGGAATTATACATTTGATTCAAAACAGAACAGTTGAGAGCTGACTTTGCACTCTCTCTAAAATGGATCTTAATACTAAGTACTTAATACTTAGTGCTAGAGTTCTACATTAGTTAAGATCTGTTTATTTTCTTGTAACTGTGATTCGAAAAAACTGAAATTTAATATGCTTAAACGATAAGGGAATTTATTAACTTATATAACTAAAATGTCTGACTTTAGTTCAGGCTTCAGGTACCACTGGATTAGGGTTTTGCTCACTTCCTCTGAGCTCTGACCTAGTCCATGAATTGTCCTTGTCCTCAAGTTGGCTTCCATCATTGTAGAGAAATGGCTTCTGGAAGATCTTAGGGCTACTGACTTTATTGTTCCTATCCACAGCACATGTCTACCCTCAACCATGAAACAAAAGTATTGATCTTCACTCTATTTGGACCAATTTAGATT
The DNA here is from genome assembly GCA_963574885.1 of Lepilemur ruficaudatus. Taxonomy (NCBI): domain Eukaryota; kingdom Metazoa; phylum Chordata; class Mammalia; order Primates; family Lepilemuridae; genus Lepilemur; species Lepilemur ruficaudatus. The sequence continues at coordinate 24,733 of CAUYRT010019550.1, forward strand.
ATAATCCCCCTTTCTGAGCCCTAACCAAACAATTCTGGAGGTTAAAAGAATTTCATGAATTTATTGTTTGTGACCTGGGATTAGTGCCCATTTCTAAATCATGATGGAAAAGGAAGACCATCACATTACTGATGTGAATTAGGCATGTTTGAGTGAGGACGGCATGAGTAAAGTGAGTTTCTCGGACTGTTGTTTGATGTCTTTCATTATTTTTGGAATATTCTGTCACTATCTCTTCCAATACTTCTAAAGCCCCAATTCTCGAAATGTTCATATGTAGGATTATTTGATACTGTTCCATAGCTTTTGGATGCTTGGATGTTTTTTACTCTTTTGTTCTCTGTTGTATATTGGGTTTGGATGATTTGACCTTTTCTCAGCTATGTTGACTACACCAGTGAGTCCATCATTCATATTTTGATATTCTGAATATCATGGGATTTTTCCCTTAGTATTTTCTATGTTTTTTTGTAGTTGTTGGTTTGTGTTTGTTTGTTTTTGTTGTAGTTTTTGTGACAGGCTCTTGCTCTGTTTCCCAGGCTAGAGTGCAGTGGTATGATCATAGCTCTCTGAAACCTCAAATTCCTGGGCTCAAGCCATCCTCCTACCTCAGCCTCTTGAGTAACCGGGACTACAGGTGCTCGCCATCATGCCTGGCTATTGAGGTCTCACTTTGTTCCCCAGGCTGGTGTCAAACTCTTGGGCTCAAGCAATCCTTCTGCCTTGGCATCCCAAAGTGCTGGGATTACAAGTGTGAGTCATTAGGCCCAGCCTATTCCATCAGTTTAAATTACATCTGCAAAGTTCTTTTGCCATACGAAGTAACATATTCACAGGTTCTAGGTATTAGGATATGGACATCTTTGAGGGGCCTTTATTCTGCCTACCACCGTCAGCACCCCTATTGAGGCCACATGATGTGGGTGGTCTGGCTACCTCAGTGTAGCCATTTTCCCCAATGCTACAGTGTCAGGATGTTCGTGACCAGAATCATTTCCAGTTTCAGTTACATCCTAAAGTCCCTCATCTCTTGACTTTCATGTCCCTACTCATGGGCAAGGAGGAACTCCCTATCACTTCTACTCTCAAGGCCTAACCCCACGTCCAGTGACATGTCATCCACAGGAAAACCTCTCCTCTTACATCGTGCTTTTCCTTTGTTACAGGTAAGTAACATAACGTTACTCCACTGCTTAAAACACTTCAATGCCTTCCCATTGGATTTGTTACAGTACTTAACAGGCCCTGCAGGATTTAGCCTTTGCACACCTTTCAGGTCTCCTCTTGCTTACTGCACGGCAGCCACACTAAATTTCTTTTAGCTCCTCAAATGTACCAACTTTTGTTTTTTGCTACACAGTCCTCACATATACAGTACTCTTTCCTCTCTTTAGAATGCTCTTATTCACACACTTCATCTGGCTAACTCGGGTCTCAGTTTAAATGTCACTTCTCCCATCCAAGTACTAACCAGGCCCAACCCTGCTTAGCTTCCAAGATCAAAAGCATTCAGGGTGGTATGGCCGTAGACTAC
>CAUYRT010019551.1:0-12719 GCA_963574885.1 Lepilemur ruficaudatus
CCAAAAAAGCCCCGCGGACTTTGCGTCTCTCCAGTGTATATAGCAGTACTTCGCCTAGCGGTCGTGGTTTTAATTCGGGATAGTACGTATAATGTGCACTCTGCGGAAACCTTATTTTTCAGTGAAAAACCTAGGAGGTAAGTAATTTTTTTTTTTTTTTTTTGATACAGAGTCTCACTCTGCTGCCCGGGCTAGAGTGAGTGCCGTGGCGTCAGCCTAGCTCACAGCAACCTCAAACTCCTGGGCTCAAGCGATCCTTCTGCCTCAGCCTCCTGAGTAGCTGGGACTACAGGCATGTGCCACCATGCCTGGCTAATTTTTTCTATATATTTTTAGTTGGCCAATTAATTTATTTCTATTTATAGCAGAGATGGGGTCTCACTCTTGCTCAGGCTGGTTTCGAACTCCTGACCTTTGGTGATCCGCCCGCCTCGGCCTCCGAGAGTGCTAGGATTACAGGCGTGAGCCACCGCGCCCGGCCTAACATTTTATTTTTAGTGTTTGTTCCCTCCTCTTTTCTCCAGAATTGTGGATTTTCTTCCCCCTGACTCTGAGATGAATATTTATTTTCCTTTAATAATATAGTTTTTAAAGATAAGGATTTATCTTATTTATTTATTTAGATAGGTCTTGCTCCGTCGCCCAGGCTGGAGTGCAGTGGCATCATTATAGCTCATTGCAACCTCTAACTCCTAGGTTCAAGCGATCTTCCTGCCTCAGCCTCCTGAGTAGCTGGGACTGTAAGTGTGAGCACCCAGCCAAGGCTTTATCTTTAGATAGTGCTTGGCTACTTTGATAAGTGGTATTTTCTCTCTCTCTCTCTCTCTGTTATTTTCCCTCAGACCTTAAAGAAATGAAATAAGTGGCATTTTCAGTGTAGCTCTTATGGCTTTAATTACCATTTCCATGGTAATCACCCTCAAGTCTGTTTAGGCTAGCACTGAATTCATCACTGAGCTTCAAACTCATATTAAAATACCTAAGCTTAAGAGATAATAAAAATGTCTATATGCACCTCAAAATCAACATGTAAAAACACCACCTTTTCCTTCAAGCTGCAGGCATTCTTTTTTCTCCCAGCATCATCTCAAAAAACAAAATAGAAATCTGGGGTTTATCCTAGATCTTCTCTTCCCAAGTCTGTATACCAAATCAATCACAAATTCTTACTAATTTTACTCCTTTAATTTTACCAAATTTTCTCTATTCCTACAAATACCATCTTTATTCAGGCCCTTATTACTCCTATAGCCTCTCACTTGAGGAAACCAATAGCTTACACTTTACTGATACAACTGACGATTCAGGGAGGTTTGAAATATAAAGTATCTGAAAACTTCCTAGGGGAAAGACACTGCATAAACATTATATTTCTTCTAGAAAAAAAATCAATCAATGAAAGATTTAGAAAGCTAGATAAAATGAGCCTTTTAAGAAAGCTACTTACCGTTTCTTATTCTTCACATTTTTAAGTCCCATTGTATAATCTTCATTTAAACATATAGTATATTCAGAGATACCAAAGTGCTCTAATTTAGGAGTGACACACTCAAAATCATCCATCTTGAGTGCACATTTGGGAGTTTTTAGTACTTTAGCTGGTGATTGTCTGGTAGCTGGCGTTATAATTTTGGGCTCTTCCTTCTGGTCGTTTACTGCCTTTGGAGGTTTTGGTAGAACTTGGGATATCATGTACCGCTCAAGTCCAAAATCTGAAAGTTGTGGACTACGTGGAGACTTCTCAGAAACAGAACTGCTTGCCACAGTAGGATCACACAGATCATCCTTCACATCAGGCTTTTGAAAAATTTCACATGTAGACAACTCTGGGGTAGAGTCAATGACTTCTTGCTCACACACTAGGAGGAAAAATCAAAGAAGTAATATTCTGGTCAAACATCAAAACACAGAATCTCATGTTTACAAAAAAAATCCCAGAAAATAGCTTCATCTGAAATTTCCCAAATCAGCAAAAGTCCTGATTCTCTAAAAACTTTTATATCTCAATTTTCCCTTCAGTAAATGTCTGACACATACCTCTTGTCCACTTATGTTCCATTTTGATTATACATTACAGAAAGAAGGCAAACTAAAGTGTTAAAAGATGAAAAATTAGTATTCACAAATCATTTTCCTTACTTCCTCAGCGAATGTGATTCACCAGTCTGTCTTAATGTTTTCTGAAAGTATTTTATCATTTTATTTCATTTTATGACATTAATTACAGTATGGAATTAACTGTGTTCTAGATTTAACACCACATACACTAATATTTTTTAGATTTTTAACTGTCAGATGCCTAAGTTAGAAAGGCATCTGGCAGGAAAACACTGCTATGCAAAGATAAATTTTTATCCTAAGTCAGTCTGGAACACCCATATCAAAAGCCTAACTGAAAAAATAACAGAACATTTTAAAGATACGTAGTTTCTCAACCATTAATACGTTTCATACTTTGATTTCATGGTTTTTGGTCCTTAGAAGACCTTTTGATTCACCTAATTCTGTTTTGGTACTGTCCTTTCTGTTTATTTGGAGGAATGCTACAAGAACTGCCAAAAACTTACTGATGTATCATTGATGAGATTAATAAAATCATTACCATCATCACTACTCCATAGGGAGATACTATTATCCCCATCTGACAAGTGAAGAAAATGCAATTTAGAGAAATTATCCAAGGTCACGTATGTAGTAACTGGCAAAGCTAGTCTTCGAATCCATGGCTCTTTTACACCAAAGTCAACTGAATTCTTCCTATTATACCATATGGGCTGTGTAATATATCTTCCACACACAACCTCAATACAGACTTGTTCAATTAATATTTTATTTATGTGTAAAGATCATTTCCACAATAGAAATGAACATACTGAAGCATACTGAAGTTAGTCATTCAGCGGTACAGGCATAACAACAGCAGCAATACTTAATACTGGTGATTGACATGCCAGGCACTGCTCTAAGCAAATTTTATCTCATTGAATTCTTATACAACCTCATTAAACATCTCCACTTTATAGATGGAAAAGTGAAGCACAAAGTTAAGTAACTTGCGAAAGATAACACAGTAAGTGATGGAATACAGATTTGAACTCAGGCATTTTGTTTCCAAATTCTAAACTACTGTGCTATACTACCCTTCATTAAAATTTTAGAACTAAAAAAGGACTTTCTCAACTTATACAGCCAAATTCTCTCATTCTACAGAAGAGGAAAATGAGAACAAAAAAATGAAATAGCACGCCTTAAGGTCTCTCAGCTATTTATGGACAGAGCTGACTACAAACCACCTATCCTAAGTCATGTAGATTTATTTTGTACTTTTCCATTTATTTATTTATTTTTGAGACAGGGTCTTGCTCAGTTGCCTGGGCTGGAGTGTAGTGGTGTCATCATAGTTTACTGCAAGCTCAAACTCCTGAAATCAAGTGATCCTCCTGCCTCAGCCTCCTAAGTAGTTGGGCCTACAGGTGCATGCCACCACGCCCAGCTAAGTTTTTTATTTTTTGTAGAAATAAGGTTTTGCTATGTTGCTCAGGCTGGCCTCAAACTCCTGGCCTCAAGCAATACTCCCACCTTGACCTCCCAAAGTACTAGGACTACAGGCGTGAGCTACTGCCCCCAGCCAACTTTCTCATTTAAATAGCTCAAAGAACTTTCATCTAGCACTGTTAGCTCTCATCTAGCATTCTGGAAAGGAGAGTAAGGGCTTTCTTTATATTGCACCACTCATCAGGATTGCATCCGGCACACAGTGAGGGTCAAATAAATATTTATTAAATGATGGTCAGATAATGGCAGAGTCAAAACTCAAACTCATGGCCATGCCTACAGTTGTTTTATTTAATCATACTGCCTTCTTTAATACTAAAACAAATGCTGTAAAATGAAAGTTATTCAAACCTGAATTTTTCTTGACACGTGGATTATATCCATACTTCTGGAAAACCTCTCTTATTTTCATAATATCCATTGAATTTTTTTCCATCAATATTTTTGTTGCCTTTATGAAATCAATGCTTTCTTGACTTTCCAATCTTGCTTTATCAAGAAGAATATTAACATCATCCTTTTATGAGGAAAGAAAGTACATTATAATTTCTCTAACTTCTGACTAAGTCTATTTAGGTTAAAAACATTACCACAGAAAAATGATAAATTAATATTGTAGGACTGATACCTTTAGAGTCTGGACTTCTAAATGAAGGTCATGTAAAATTTTCACTGGATAATCTTCAAAATCTTCAATATGAATATTGAAAGGTAAAAAGTCCAATAAATGTCAGGAAAAGGAAGAAAAAGAATAGAAAATTCAGTATATAGTCATGTGCCACATAATGACATTTTGGTCAAGGATGGACCACATATATATAATGGTGGTCCCATATGATTATAATACCATATTTTTACTGTATCTTTTCTATGTTTAGATATGTCTGCACAGTAACTTACCAATGTGTTACAACTGCCTACAGTATTCAATACAGTAACATAATAGGCTATACCATATAGTCTAGGTGTGCAACAGGCTGTACCACCTAGGTTTGTGTAAATGCTCTATGATGTTTGCACAAGGATGAAATTGCCTGTTTCTCTATCCCCATCGTTAAGCAACACATGACTATTTAACATAAAGCAAATGAATCATAGTATATTGCTTGATGAACTTTATAAAGTGAACACACTTGCATAACCAGCCCTCAGCTCAAGAAACAGGAAAGGAGGGAGAACACAACATCATGAGAATTGTAAAAGCCCTTTTATAGTCTCTCTTCCCCAAGGGTAAACGTTACCCTGATTTCTAACACCATGAAGTAGTTTTGCTTGTTTATGAACTTTACTGAATGGATTCATACAATATGTACTCATTTGTGATTGGCTTCTTTCACTCAACATTCTTTGTGACATTCCTGCATGTTCATAGTCTAATCCATTCATGCTCATTACTGTATAGTATATTCCACTGTATGATATAAAATTTACCTATTCTGTTGTTGATGGGCTTTGGATTGTGTTTGGAACTATTATGAATACCCTTGCTTTGAACTTTCTAAAACATGTCTTTGATACCTATGTGTTCACATTTTTGTATGCTGGAGACCTAGAATTTAAAAAGTGCTGGATAATAGGTATGCATGTATTCAACTTTAGTAGATATTGACAGTTTTCCAACAGGGTTGTTACAATTTATACTCCCACTAGCAGTGCATGAGAATTGTATTTGTCCCACATCTTTGCAAACACTTGGCATTTTTCTCTTTTTCATTTTAGTTATCCTGGTGGGTATGCCACTGTTCTGCATTGGAAATTATTTTTTTCCAATGAGAAAATAACTATTTCATTTTGGAAAGTGAGCAGTAGGCCAGTCTCAGAACTTACAGAATTGCTTCCTAGGGTTGGGGCCTTGGTGACCTTCAGTACTCTGAAGTGTACTGTCTTGCTCAGGGATTGGCACTCACCCATTGTGACAATGTCACTCATCTGAAGCACGGGGACCAGTGCACAGACATGTTCTCGTGGATATGGTGGAAATAGTCCCTTACACGACAACGGTCCTCTGCATCTTCATCTAGATCCCATGTCAGACAGGATCTACCCTTGGATGGAGACTTGACCAGGAAAGGGCATTTCTTATCAATATAGGTGCCCTCAGTGTCCTCTTTGGGCAACATGAAGCCTAGACTGATGTTCTTGTAGTACTCTGGGAGATTCTCCTTGCCAGTTTCTCCCAGCAGGATCCTCTTATTTTTAAAGATGGTCGCTGCTTTTGGTAGGCATGTTCAATCTGAACATCTGCAATCTTGCCAGCTGCCAGAAAAAGAGCAGCAGCGGTCCAGGTTTCCTTATTAACTGCCTGCATCAGGATTTAAGTTGCATTTCCCTGATATCTTTTCATAAGCTTAATGGCCATCCAAAGATAATTTCTTTCACAGGATCAATTTAAGACTTTTGCATTTTTCTACTGCATTGTCTGCTTTTTTCTTAGTAATTTGTAGGTACTTTTTATACATTTTGGACACAAGTCTTTTATCAGACATATGTATAGCAATATCTTCTTTCACTCTACAATTTGCTTTTTCATTCTCTTAATATTGATAAACATAATTTCTTAATTTTAATGTAGTCCTACCTATAAAGATTTCCCTTTATGACAAGCAGTTTTTGGTTTCTACTTTAAAAATCCTTACCAATAAAAATACATATGTATTGCTTATGTTTTCTTCTAAGAGCTTTATGCTTTTACCTTTTGCATTTAGAGCTACAATCATCTGGAATTGATTTTTGTGTACGGTGTGAGGTAAGAATCAAGATCCATTCTTTTTTCCATATAGATGTCCAACTGACCTGGCACCACTTACTGAAAAGACATCCTTTACCCAATGCACTCTCACCTTCGTTGTTAATCAGTTGGTCATACATATAATGTAAAAGTAGTTTTTAAAAGGATTATATTTCTTTTCTATAGCACATCTCCTTTGAAGATCTCCTCCCTCTACTTGTTGAAAGTTAACCAGTTTTCATTAGGGAGATGCAAATCAAAACCACAATAAGATTCCACTTGTACTCACTAGAATAACTATAATTAAAAATATAAATAATAAATGTTGGTGAGATGTGGAGAAACTGTAAGCCTCATTCATTGCTGGAACAAATATAAAATGGTGTAGCCACTAAAAGTTAAACATGGGGTTACTGTATGTCTTATCAATTCCACCTCTATGTATATACCCAAGAGAACTGAAAACACTTTCACACAAAAACTTGAAAATGAATGTTTATACCAGCGCTATTTAAAATAGCCAAAAAGTAGAAACCCAAATGTCTATCAACTAGTGAATAAAGAGAATATGGTATGTCCATACAATGCACTATTACTCAACAATAAAATGAAGTAATGACACATGCTACAACATGGATGAACACTGAAACATTACACTAAGTGAAATAAATCAATCACAAAAACCTACATATTGTATGATTCCATTTAAACGAAATGTCCAGAATAGGCAAATCTATAGAGACAGAAAGTAGATTAGCAGTTGGCTTAAGCTGCTGTGGTGAATGGGGTTATGGGGAGTGACTGAATGGGCACAGGGGTTTCTTTTCAGAGTGATGAAAACCTAAACTTTTTGTTATGATGGTTGCACAACTCTGTGAATATCCTAAAAACCACTGAATTGTATCCTTTAAATGGTGATTTTAATGGTATGTGAATTGCAAATTACATCTGGAAGATGTTTCTTTTTTTGAGACAGGGTCTTGCTCTATCACCCAGGCTAGAGTGTAGTGATGTCATCATAGCTCACTGCAACCTCAAACAATCCTCTTGCCTCAGCCTCCTAAGTAGCTGAGACTACAGGCCTGCACCACCATACCCAGGTAATTTTTCTATTTTTTGTAGAGATGAGGGTCTTACTATGTTGCCCACTCTGGTCTTGAACTTCTGGCCTCAAGCAATCCTCCCACCTTGGCCTCCCAAAATGCTGAGATTACAGATGTGAGCCACTGCGCCCACCATCAAAGATGTATAGAAGTCAGTCTATTTAATAATTCAACACTGTGATCATAAAAGGTGAAACTGTGATCATCTTCTCTAATTAGTACAATTCCGTATTTTCTATAATACCTATGGGCCAGGAACTATTTCAACTTTTTCTTGTAAAAACAAATGAAAATGCAAAGTTTGTGCAGAGGTATTATGTTGGTAAGAAGACAATTTAGCACAAGCTTTGCGAAAAGCAATTCAGTATATACGCCAAGAATCCAAAAATGTTAATGCAATTTTGTGTCTATTTTTATTATCTCAACTACATAAACAAAATCAAAGAAAAACAAAAAAGCCGTAAAATAAGAATGGTAAAAAAATTACCAAAATATTAATGGTGGTGTCTTTGGGTGGTAGAGTTATAGAGAATATCTATTTTCTTCTTTCTATTTTTTTCATATCTCAAATTTCCTACAGAGTACAATAAAATAAACATTTTCAAATGGCTGGAGAACTACTCATAATAAAATTGAAGTAAAAGGAGTCAGCAGGGTGCAATATTTTAAGATGCATTACGGTTATGACATTTATAAAATAAATCCTAAAATCTGAACTTTTTGCAAAAACTTAAAAAAAAGTCTCTAATACAAAGGTGAATGGCGATGAATTTTACTTTGTTAAAAAAACAGCAATATTGAGTACTAGTATCTGTGCTGGCAATATGGTTGATTGGGAAAATACAGGTGTTCACTGCAACTGTGGAGCACTTAGGTGAGACAAGTCACCAGACATGTAAAGTATAAAGAACAACGCTAAACAGCGAAACCATGTCATATATAAATCAGTGTGTCCTTTACGGACTCCATTTGTCCACTTAGACTTTTATTCGTAGGTGCCGCCGTTTTTCGTCGCGACACAGCAGTGCTACTTTTTCACTATTGGGAAGAGCAGTGCGGTTGCGCGGGGAACTAAAAACAGACACAACGGCTCACCTGAGGGGCCCTAAGAACGAATCATGAAAACGTGACACCGGCAGCTGCGTTCCCGACGAGCGTGGAGCATTTGGGTCCCGCCCACCCGCACCGTCCCGCTCCGCAGCCCTTCTCCCCAAGGTCGACCTACGCCCGCTCGGGTAGGGCCTTCGTCCCCCCGGGCCCGCCAGCCCGACCCACCGCTTTCCTCTCTGTCCAGCGCGCGCTGCAGCCGCGCCGTCTCGCAGTCCAGGGTGCCGGCCAGAGCCCGCAGCCTCCCGCAGAAGCTCCGGATCGGGTCCATCGGTGAGCGCAGCGGAGCCGGCCGCCAGGCGCCCGCAGGACACAGCGCTCGCCTCAGAGCCTCCCGCCGCTCATTTGAATCTCTCGGCGTCCGAGCGTCTTCCGTTCTGCGCAGGCGCTGGAAGTCCTCTCGCGAGAGCGCGAAATCTCGCGCGAGGTCGCCAGCAGGCCTCGCGAGGCAGGGGCGCTCCGCCGACGGCGTATGCTCGGGGACCAGGGGAAGCGGGCGCCTGTGGATCGCGCTGGTGAGTTGCCGGGCCCGTCCCGTGCCCTGGAGGGCCCTCCGGCTACCGGCCTTAGCGGGGCTCCCCGCTTCCTCGGGAGGGAAGCGCTGCGCATTCTCGGGGGTGCCGTGGGCGCCGGGAGGCGGGCGGCGCGCGAGCGGGACGGGGCGCTGGCCGCGCGCTCTCCTTGCCGGCCGGCCGCAGCCGTGTCTCGGGCTTCTCGCCCCTCTCCTCGCAGGCGCCATGTTCCTGACCGCCCTCCTCCGCCGTAACCGCATCCCTGGCAGGCAGTGGATCGGGAAGCACCGGCGGCCGCGGTTCGTGTCGCTGCGAGCGAAGCAGAACATGATCCGGCGCCTGGAGATCGAGGCGGAGAACCACTACTGGCTGAGCAGGCCCTACCTGACCGCCGAGCAGGAGTACGGCCACGCCGCGGCGCGCAGGGCGCAGACCTTCGAGGCCATCAAGGCGGCCGCCGTTTCCAAGTTCCCGCCGCACAGATTTGTTGCAGACCAGCTCAGCCACCTCGATGTCACCAAGAAATGGTCCTAACCCTGAGCCGTCACCCCTCGATTTCACAGATCACGGTGGGGGTGGGGGGGCTGCCCTGTCTTCACCTGGTCCTGGAACTGAAAAACTAGTTTCTACAAAAATGTGAGCCTTTGGACCGGTTTTATTAAAACAAACTTGAGCATGGTGGGCTGCATATCGATAAAACTTCAATAAAGCCGCAGACTATGATTTGGAGTCTTATACTTGATGGGGGTTTTAGCATGCAACTTTAGTTTACTTACCTTCTGTCAAGGATAATTGCCTAAACTTAAATGGAAATAGCCTTTTCAGTTAAACATACTCCTATAAATCACATTTTCTTATGGTATTTCACTTCTAAAAGTGGACATTTAAGTGAAGTAAAAGATATTTACCTGAAGGTATATCTTTTAAAAAACAGCTTTTTGGCAGGGTGCAGTGGTGCCTGCCTGAAGTCCCAGGCAGGGGCAGGGGAGGATCACTTGAGCCCAAGAGTTGGGAGTCCAGCCTGGGCAATATAGCAAAACCCCGTCTCTAACACAGAAATAAATACAGCTTTTTTGAAACATACCATGTAATTCACCAGTTGAAGATGTTTGTTTTTAAAAATAACCTTTTTCTAAGTATAATAAAAATAGTCAAGTACTTTGTCTTACCATATATACATACTGTGTAGGTGCACATAGCACCCTGTAGAGTTGGGACTGTTTTATATGGGAGGAAACACTTAAACAACTTGTCCAAAGAACTTGAATTTGAATTGCTGTATAAGACAGAAATCTTGTTAACTGCTGTACGTATGTTTAATAGCAAAATACATAGAAGAAAATCAGTCTTACTACCTGTTGAGATAATTTCCCATTAATGAGATAATCTACCTATATATTTTTTCATTTAGTCTCCTTATGTACTTTTTGAAAATGTACAGTTTATAGATAAATAAAATTGAGAGCCAGCATCTGATGCCAAATGGCTTTCCAGAAGGATAGTACAAATTTCAAGACTAATGTTAATTAGATGATTCACATTTTAATATCTGCAATTTGTATAGGCTGTGGTGAAGACACATTGATTTTATTATTCATTACACCTAACAAAGTGCCTGACAACAGGCATTTCATAGTTGAATGTTTATCCAAACTGAACTTTTAATGTGTCATATTCTTGTTCCAATACATTCAGTGGAAAATTTCCTGGATGAACTCTACCATTTGCTTTTCTCTTTGTTGAAACCAACCTTACTGCTAAATATTGCTGGAGAAAAATCACATAATTAAGGTTAGTAGTTTCTGTTTAAATTCATGACCATAAACCCCAAACTGGAAGTCAGTACTGCCCGGCAATCTTGCCATGTGTATTCCTTTGCTAGGAGTACCAAAATAAAAATAACACAGCCTGGATGACCTAACAACATGAATGTATTTTCCCACAGTTCTGGAGGCTAGAAGTACAAGATGAAGGTGTTGGCAGGGTTTTCTCTGAAGGGTATAGGAAGGATCTTCTACAGACCTCTCCTTTGCTTTCAGAGGGCTGTCTTCACATGGTCGTTCCTCTGCGCCTGCACATGGCTGGTGTCAATCTATTTCCAAATTTCCTCTTCTTAAAATGTCATCAGCCATATTGGATTTGAGCCCACCCTAACAGCCTCATTTTAGCTTAATTACCACTTTTAAAAGACCTTAACTCCAAATGCAGTTGCAATCTGAGGTACTCGGGGTTAGGACTTTAACATACTATAGGAGTTTCGGGGACACAATTCAGCCCATAACACCATGCTTCTCTAACTGGTGTAATTTTCTATGCAATAAGATAGCCCTTACCTTTCCTCCCTCCGGAAGCCTTCTACCTCCAGGCCCTCTTCCATCGTTACCCCCAGCTAGTGACCTAGCCTCATACTTCACTGATAAAATCGAAACCCATCACTATGGATTCCCTTCACCTTCACAGCAGCAAATCTCCTGTATGTATATGTCCTCATCTTCTCTCTTTTTTAAAAATCAAGGATGCGTCCCTCAAAAGCTATGCCTGGGTTGCAGTTTAAAGTCATGAACTGAACACTTAAGTTTCTCTCTTCTGCCTCTTAAAGCCTTAGTGAGATGACAGTAAAAAGATTTAAAAATTTTTAACCCTAAAGAAGAAAAGAGAAAACAATAGACAAGAGATTACCACCAATATTTTGGAAGAAAAAAGTGGATAAAGGTATCTGAGGCCGGGTGCAGTGGCCTGTAGTCCCAGCTACTTGGAAGGCTGAGGTGGGAGAATTGCTTGAGCCCAGGAGTTTGAGATTGCAGTGAGCTATGATGATGCCACTGCACTGTAGCCCAGGTGACTTGAGACTCTGCCTCAAAAACAAACACATGTCGGGGGTAGACCCAAGTCTGAGCGACGTGGGGGGTCACTGTGGAGGGGTGGGATATGCTTGAAAAGTAGTTGGGGAGCAGAATTAGGGGTCTCAATAGGGGAAAGGAATTCCTCAAAAACTGGTTCATGTGATTAACTGTACACCTTGGTAAATTCACTGAAAATCATTTAATTGTACACTTGAAATGGAGTGTTGGTTGTACGTAGATACAGTTGGAGCACTGTGTATGTACTCTATGGACTACTTTGACAGAGTAGACTTTTGAATGTAACAAGATAAGTCAACTTGAGTGGTAATATATTTTGGGAAATCAGCTCAGTACAAATTGTGACTGTAAACATTGTACTGTAAATTCTTTGTAGTTTTCCCCCAATAAAAAAAAAAAAAAGAACTCAAGCCTTTTAACTTTTATAAGAAAAACTCATGTCAACTCTTTCAAATAGGTACTTTATAGAATGATGGCATCAAACAAATGTTTTTCAGACATGAATAGCTTCATTACATCAATGCTGCAAACTGTGCCATGTGGCATATGTGTTCTCCAGAAACGAATCCCCCAAACGAGAAGATTCCCCACCACCACTGGAATCACAAAGAAGTCAGCTCATCAGAAGACTCCAGATGGTAATTTCAAAGCTCGTTGTAACAGACTTTACCTGTAATACTCCAGTCTCATTGTAAGGCATTCTGCAAGTGAGTGGTTTTCAAACTTTGGTTTTCACAGTAAGACTTTTTTGGTTTTTTGAATAAACTCCTATATAGAACCTCAACCTATAAAACCAATACAAACAGCATTTTATCCTAATAAATTTATCTCTTCAAATTTATATTTACTCAGT
>CAUYRT010019552.1:0-14245 GCA_963574885.1 Lepilemur ruficaudatus
CTCTTTGGATTTAATTTTGTCTTTTTTGCCTCACTTCCTAAGCTGAAATTTTAGATTTTTGTTATTTTAGATCTTTCTTTTTTTGTTATTATATGGATTCAATGCTATAAATTTCCCTCTGAACACTTAAAAAAAAATAAAATAAAAAACAATAAAAATAAATAAAAATAAAAAAAATAAAAAATAAAAATAAAAAAAATAAAAAAAAAAAAAGAAAATGTAGCATTCTTTCAGCTTCTGTTCAGTCTCAGTCACAATAAGTTACTACAGAGCAGAAGAGGTAGAGGCCCAGAATGGGATCTTGCCAAGGCTTTCAAATGCTGCATGAGTAAATGAGTATAAATCAGATGAAAGATTTTAGCCCCTTCACAACCTGGGGGAGGAGTTTGTACATGTCGTCAGCTTCCTGTGCTGATCAAACCCAACATGAAGGAGCAACCACTGAAAGAACGAGATGCCCTAAAGAAATCTTTATTCCATTTCTTTCTATTAGTTAGTGGAGGTAAGAAAATACCTTCTTGTAGCTTTTTAAAAACATACATCTCATCTAGATACCCTTAAAAAAGGATCCTAGTGTATATATTCAGAGACATGACTGATCCACAGCCACATGGAGACTTTCCACATTAAGGCCAATCCTGCAGCCCCTGGTCCCCTGGCACAGAGCCCATGGGGAAGGACTCTGTGTTTCTGGAGAGTGGCCAGGGAGGCAGCTGCTCCTGGACTCTCCCCTCTCTTCCTGCCCAACCCCCCATCTGCAAGGATAAGATGAAGCCAGAGAAGCACCCAAACCTTGGGGTGCAAAATTGAAGGGGCCATCAAAACAATATAAATATTTTGATGCAATATTTTTTAAAAATCAAAGTTAATTCAAAAAATGCATGATGAATAAAATACCAAAGTTTTAAATAGACAGGATCAATTTGCTGATATTTCCCTTTGCCTCGGGCTCCAAAATGGCTCTGCACATACAGCACTTGTTGCTGATCCTAAAAATTGTGACATTTTATTCATCATGGATTTTTTTGCAGCCATTTTGACTTTTTAAAAATGTTGTATTGACATATCATTTGATGACTGAGCTTTTTAGTACCCCTTAAATTTTATGCCTGAGGCAAGTGCTTACTGGCCTCCATCACCATACCCTAGCCCTGACTCTGCCCATCCATTTTCATGTCACAGGTTTGGGATTTCACAGACTCCTCTGGCAACAGATTTTTTGCACAGGAGACCAGAGAAAGATTTCCTCCTCTACGTGCTATTTGCCTCTTCCTGACAGGGAGTATCTGAGCCATTGCCACTGTTCCCACCACCTCCCAGGACCATTCTGAGAAGTGCTAGTTCAGCCAAAGCAGCCATGTGGCATCCTGCCCAAAGCAAGATGCCAGGCAGCAGATGCAGAGAAGACAAACCAAGGAGAATAACCACACTGTTGAGCAAGCGGCCAGTGTCATGGCAAACATAAGAGAACTATACGCATCAATGAGATAATGTGTATGTACATTGTGTAGAAGTTACAAAGGCACTTGGTACAGGGTCCATTTTATACTAGCTGCTTCATGGTAGTTAATAATTATAATAATAATAATCACCAGCACGACAGTACCAAAACAGTGTCTACCTGGAAAGTGTTTACAGAATTGTTAAAGGCATAAAGTAATACAAATAAAACAATTCAAAATATGCAAACTGAACTGGCATACAATATGATAAGTTCTTGAATGCACACACAATACTTGACAGATACAATCAATAGGCAGAAAAGCTCAATGAATAACTACTTCTGTGGTCTCCTCTAAAATATCTTCGAAGGGACTGCGCAAGTAAATTTCCATAATAGAAATCTGAAGAACAAAAACCATATGTATTCACTACTAAATTGAAACTTACAGATCAACGCTCAGGTGCACATGTGATAGTAAAATTCAACAGAAATCAAGCAGGTGGGGGGGAAGGGATCGCTAAATTCACACCTAACAGGTACAATGCACACTATATGGGTGAGGGACACATTTATAACTTTGACTCAAACTGTGCAAAAACAATTCATGTAACCAAAATGTTTGTACCCCCACAATATTTTGAAATTAGAAAAAAAAAGAAAGAAATCTGATCATGTCCTCCTTCAGCATAAAGTCCTTTAGTGTTCCTTACTGCTCCGCACTGTTTTCACAACAAAGCTCAGCCCCTTAGGTTGGCACACAAGCCTGACTGGACCCATCTCCTGCTATCTGGCGTTGGCACTTCTTAGTCCAGCTCCTGCCAAATCAAACTGTGAACAAGGTGCCGCACCGTGTACTATCAGAAACCATTTCCGAGAAGCCATGTGTGCTTGCAAATTTATCCTGTATATCATATTCTTTGACAAAAAGAGCATGAAATTGAGGATGGGAGACAAGCATACAGGCAACAATCATATAAGGCAATGGATAAGAACCATTACAGAGTTACCTATAAACATTCTTTATTTTATTTTTAATGTTTTGCTCAGCACTTCCAACCTTTCCAACTACAGCAGGACCCAAAAATAAAACAAACAAAGCACGACGAGTAAACCATGCCTTTAACAGCAAAGATTCTTTCATGCTTTTTAACAAACGCTATTTTGTAAATCTACTTAAACAAGGGGAAAAATACAATATCTGATTGCTCATGGTGCTTTCTGCATCCTGCCCAATTCCAAAAAGAATCTAAGAGGATTCTGAGACTATTCAAATATTCAGTTAGGCTCCCAAGGAAAATAAATCTCTCATAAGCACACTGGTTGAGTATCAAGAAAAAAAAAAGAAAATAAATCTCTCAGAGAAGGAGACTATGGAGTTACCCACAGTTGGCTTCAGGAATGCCAAGATGCCCATGAGATTTTATATTCAACATTGAACGTCTTAAGATGGTAATTACATGTTCTGCTTTTTTTACATTAGCCTGTAGGTGGCAGCAAATTATCAACATTAAATTTTAAAGGCGTTTATCTTAAGGTAATCAACCGGGGGAAAAAAAATCAAAAAATAAAGGACACGAGCAAAGAATAGAATGATCATTACCAAAATCACCAGCAAAACATAACAGTCACGCCTTAGGAAAATTATTAGCCACAGCTACCACCACTGAGTGCATTCTACTCGTATCCAAATCTGAGCTAAGTGGTCCAAATATATTAAGCCATTTACGTACAACATTTCTGTGAGGTTGGATCATTACCACCACTACAGATGAGGAAACTGGACCTTACAGCAGGTATGCAGTTTGCTCAAGGTGACACACTTGAATATTTGGTAGAGTTGGGATTTTGAACCCAGTGTGATCTGAAAGCAAATACTTCAAATCACTGATCTGAAAACAAAGACAAAAGTAAGGGGCAGAAGGTCAGACTTGGAGGGTGTCTAAAAGCAATAACAAAAATAAGACACGGTAAAAAAAAAAACAAAATAATGAAATCTGGCAAGCTAGATCAAAAGCAGCGCTCATCATTTCCAACTCCATAGTTTCTCCAAACCAGGGAATCCAAATCTTGCCTTATATATTTTTCTAGATATTATGCTTCCTATATGTTCAATAATAGTATGGTATCTAATATGAAAGTAGAGTCTGGCTGTTGGGAGAAAAGATATTAATTTCCATTCACAACATGAAAGGTGGGAAATAGGAATATTTTAAAGTATAGAATATTTAAAACCATAAATAATCCAAAAAATTCTATTTGTTCATTAATTTCAATGTTTTCTTTCAGAATCTGATGGAAAGTGGTTTTTAAAAGATAAAGAAGGGGGAGAAAATATAATTAATATTTATTAACATCTAATATACCAGCTACTAGAAAGGGAGACGTACATGTTACCTCATAAAAACAAAAACACCTTACAACCAACACCTGAAAGGAGAAGGGGTGCTTATTTCCACTAGGAAATTGAGGTCCTCGGAGGTTACATAACTTGCCCAGAGTCACAGAGGTGAGATTGAAACTCAAATCTTTCTGACTGTAAACTCCTGCTTCTTCAGACTACTTTTCTTAGACAAATGCCAATGAGCAGGTCAGGACAAGAAATCAGTGCTTTCTTTCTCCACAGGGACTTTTTACTTCTCTGAGGGTATGAGAACTTGTGGCGATCCCTGGTTGGAGAGTCACAGGTAACAGTATCAAACCCAAGTAAGTAAAAATTGGTGACAATCTGTTCCATCAGGTTAACATTTTAGCCACTGCCGTAATGCTTCTTCGCCTAGTTGTGCAAACAGATTGTCAGCCTGTCTTAATTCAGTCCATAATATCCACCCCGGCCCCACACACGCACTCCACCCCCAAACAGTTTTACAGGAAGGAGTGACAAGTCTAGAATTGTCTTTTGGAAAGTCCTTCCAGCAGAGGGTGACCTGGACTGAGAAGAACCTGGAGCCAGTGACCGGGGGACTGCTGGATGCCCAGGTGAGAGCCCAGCATCTCGGCAGTGAGGATGGAGAAGACAGAGATGTGCCCCATCAACCTGAAGATACACTGTTACATTTTACATCTGTGAGCTGCACTGTAGGATTCATCAACCAAGCAGTGGTTGTGACATAGCTCTTCATCACCTACAAATAAGCCCCAAAACTTGCAAAATAGGTGTCAGTGGTTTAGAAAATCCCAGATCCAGTTACAGACCTCTCTTTTAAGAAAGGCTGCATCACAGATATTTTATGTGAAGAAAATATATAAATAGAACGGACATGGGATTATTCCTAGCTGAAAAGCAATTCAAGTAAGTTTGGCAATGAGTGTGAAGATGTTTTAAATAAATGTTAACTTTTTTATTTTAAAAAATATGTACAGGAGTGTTATCAGTGTACATGTCTGAATAAATCTAAAAATTTCAATGAACATAAAATTAAAATTTTAAGTGACAATAAAGCACTGTTGGGTTTTTTTGTTTTTTTTTTTTTTTTTAGTTTAACTGGCAGCATTTTTTCCCCTTAATGAAACACAAAATATTAATAGTACTTCTTACGCTCTGTGGTGTCTTAGAGTTAATGAAACATGACACTTCAGACTTCAGAGAACCTGTGAGTAATTCAAGGCAGATGAAGTTCTTACACTTTTGGCCTCCATGGAAACGTGTGTGAGGGAGTGTGACCTGAGGAAGGAATGGTAGGGCCACCCACAGTGACGAAGAGAAAGAGTTCAGTCGTGAACAGGTCTCCAGTTCTAGACTACAAAGTCCTGATGTCACTTCCTTATCTTTTCATCTCAGAACTCAGTGTCTAGGACAGAACGAATGTTAATAAATGTTGTATCTGAACTGATTCATTGGTTAAAGATTTCATCAAAGTAACTTTCTCTTTACTTTCTCATGCACAACCAGCTTTTCGCCACCTACTTCCACAAATTTCAACCAGAGAAAGTAGCAAAAGCCACTTTCATAAAAACTGAGACCCTACAATTAAGCCATGAGTGAGAGTTTGGTGAGCACCTCTGTGTCCCTCTGATGGGTGCTGTGGGTATGGACCTGTCCCCCCTCCCATTCTGGAGCACCCACCTAAACTGTTCTTCTTTGACTTTCATTCCAATTAAGATCAACTGCTTCAAAGACTTCCTAGGATTATCAATTAAAAGTTTTTTGGCCATTTCATACCATTTTAGATCTGGAAAGAATTTCTAAGCATTTGAATTAAATGCTTCATTATATGAAAAAACTGGGGACAGAGATTTTGAAAAGAGTAAAGATAAGCATGAGCTTTGAAATTATAATAGATGATGCTGTGGGTTGAACTGTGTCACCTTAAAAGATATGTTCAATTTCCTAACTTTCTAACCGCTGTTACCTGTGAATGCATCTTTATTCGGAAACAGGGTCTTTGCAGATGTAATTAAGTTAAGATGAGGTCACACTGGATTAGGGTAGGCTCTAATCCAATGGCTGGTGGCCTTATATTTAATAAGAAGGAAATCTGAACACAGAGACCCAGAGAGAAGACACATGGAGATACACAGCACACGGAGACACGGAGAACACCTGTGATGAGGGAGAGGCAGAGACTGGAGCGACATAGCTACAAGCCAAGGAACGCCAAACACTGCAAGCTACCAGCAGAAGTGAGGAAGAGGCAAGGAAGGATTTCCCTGCAGGTTTCAGAAGGAGCATGGCACTGCCACCACCTTAATTTCAGGCTTCCAGCCTGAAGAGATAAGATATTTCTGTTGTTTTAAGCCACCCAGTTTTGCTACGCAGTCCAAGGAAACTAATACAGATTGAAAGGTGTATAAACACTGATTCAGCCAATTACTAGCTGGGAGACCTTTAACCAAATGTTTACCTTCAGTGGGCCCCAGGCCCCTTTCCTCTAAAACGTGGGCACATACAAGGATTTCTGTGCCCTACAAATTCATTTATTTCCTCTCTCTTCTTCTTCTCTTCCATAAGGCTTGGCTCTCAGGCCACACCACCCACCACTCCTCAACCCCTGGCAGCCCTGGACCTGCTCCCCACCCTCCACACACATCCCTTTGACTAACGGCACTTCTCAGCCACACCTCATTTGGCATCCCATGCGACACCCAACTTCAGTCTGACTTCTCCACTCCTCTCATCCCGCCTGGTTGTTCTCCTCCTACCTCTCTGAAAGGTGGTTTCTTCTCACTCTCTGGGGTCTACTTCACTCCCCACCTGCAATCCCACCACCCCTGCCGAATTCAGACTCTCACTATTTCTCACTCACATTCTTGCCCCTAAGCTCCCAGAAGATCTCTGTGCTCTCCAATCCATTCACCATCCTGCCACCAGCGTGAGCTTTCTAGAGTTTGTATGTGACACAACAGTCCCTGCCTTGAATCCTTCCATGGCTTCCCACCTCCTCCTAAAGCTCCTTGATAACTTGTGGACACCCAACCCTACCTCCTGCTGCCCTCGCTGCCCCTGGGCTCCCGCTACATCTTTGGGCCTCCAGTCCCTCCAGGAAGACATGCTTATTTTTAAAGGAACATATTAACTCAAAAAAAAAATTTTTTAATATAGCTCCCATGTATTTTTTTGTCTCACTTAATTTATTATGATAAAATGTAAAACATAAAATATGTCATTTTAGCCATTTTTAAATGTCCAATTCAGTGGCATTAGTTACCTTCATAATCTCATGCAACCATCTCCACTATATCTCTTTCTAGAACATGCTCTCTTTTTCGTGTCTTTGCATGTGTTATTTTCTCTGACTGAAAGAGCCTCTCTATTTTTCCAAGTCCCATTCACTTCAACAAGTCAGTTTTAGGGATCTCTTGTACTGGAGGATTTCCCCTGGATCACATGACCCAGGCTGAGAAATGAGCCTGGGCTCCGGGTGAAACAAGCTCTGTGTAGTGTTTACTGTACTAGAACACGACCTGCACAGTGGGCAACAGTTGGCCTTCGTGCTCCGATCCAGTGTCTTCGGCCCCAGCACAGTCTCTGACGCACAGTGTCAGACACACACATGCACACACGCACACGCGTGCACACCCATCAACACTCTGAGTCAGTGAATTACAGAAAAGTACACTGCTGAGTTAGAGGGAAAGAGTCTGACCTCCCTTCATCATCTACCTTTTATATTGAGCTTTTTAAAATTTTATATATTGCATTTTCACTTCACTGCTTTTACATACAAAGGGCTTTTTTTTTTTTTACTTAAGACAGACATGAAATGTCAATTTTCTAAAGAAATACAACTTCTACCTCATACATAATTTATCCAAAGATTGCTACTATTTGGAACAGGTCACCTACCTTCATGTCACACTGTCATGAGAAAGTGTGTGCACAGTCAAACATACCGTGCTTATATAGACGGGGCACAAATGATATCACAGAAGGAAGAATGTAACATCAGCTGTCTCCATAAAAATTCAACTAGGAGGGAAAAAGATGCCAGAAAAGGAGTCCAAGATAACTGCTATTTAGCCTGAATGTTAACACTATCTACCCAGGAAAGCATTTGTTAATGTATAATTGAGCCCTAGAAGCTTCTCTGGAAAAGAAAACTACATACACTTCTCTTACATAGTCTTCAAAGAGGCAACAATGGCTTTAAGACCAGAGTAGGAATAAGAAACTTCAGTCTCTGGGACTGTCTCGTTTACGTACCAACAAGGGAAATATACATCCCCCTTTTAAAACCTAGAGACATACAAAGAGATTTAAACATACAGTTCAAAGTGTCTGTAGCGACAATATCCAGGAAGATCACAAGATATTTTTTGCCCTTATAAGCCAGTGTGTGAGGCACCCTCTCTCTGTGCCTCCTTTCTGGATGTGATAAAATCTGAGAAGTGGAAGGAGTATTTGGAAATCCCCACACGGGGGTTGGGGGGGGTCCCCTCAAGAGACCCCAGACAGAACCCAGTTAGGACAGGGCTTCTTGGCTGCCGCACCACAGATACTTTGAATCAGATAATTCTCTGCGGTGGGTGCTGTCCTAGGCATCCTCCCGTGTAACAGTGTAACATTCCAGGCTTCTACCCACTAGATGTCAGTGGCAGCCCCACATCAGGAGAGGGGACGGGAGGGGAGTTATACTAAGGCTAAAAGGGGAAAGAGGGCTTGGGACTCAGCTTGGAAAGAGGGCCCTGAACAGTGGTCAATGTCCCACCCAAGACAAAAGGTCACCTCCCAAAACTTCACTTCACAGAAAGACTGGAGAAGGAGGAAAAGATCGACTAGATAGAACACATTAGCAATCATATGCTTTACTTGCTCCTTCCAATAGTCCTAAACTGACCCTTAAATCTCTTTCATCTTAAAAAAAAAAAAATCTTTGGTCAATTAGTTCAGAGCCATCTCCTCTCCCCACTGTTCCACTCCCTAAAAATCAGGTAAAAAACTAGTACCTGGGGCCGGGTGCGGTGGCTCACACCTGTAATCCTAGCACTCTGGGAGGCCAAGGCAGGAGGATCGCTCAAGGTCAGGAGTTTGAAAGCAGCCTGAGCAAGAGCGAGACCCCGTCTCTACTAAAAATAGAAAGAAATTAATTGGACAACTAAAAATATATAGAAAAACTTAGCCAGGCATGGTGGCACATGCCTGTAGTCCCAGCTACTTGGGAGGCTGAGGCAGGAGGATTGCTTGAGCCCAGGAGTTTGAGGTTGCTGTGAGCTAGGCTGATGCCACAGCACTCTAGCCTGGGCAACACAGTGAGATTCTGTCTCAAAAAAAAAAAAAAAAAAAACTAGTAACTGGGACACTCCACACGAGAGGAACAAAGGTCAGCCATGGAAAAATCTGGGGATCCTCAAAGAAGAAGTCTCTTCCTCTGTAAGAATAAGGAGAAGTCTCTTCAATTCTGCTCTGATTTTTATTTTGCACACCATGCATATGTTTGCTATTTAAGACTGTTGCAATAATGGAAAACTTTTAAGCAGTCACCACTTCCCTAAAAAGACGTGGGAATGACACAGTAGAAATCAAAAAGAATAAAACAGAATGAAAAGAATAACTAAAGCTAAGGAATTTCAGTTTGATTTTTCAGTCTTTTTAGAGTTTCAAATATGACAGCATTAAACTAAAACGTCAGATTTCTTTTCATTGCTCGTATTTCCTGAAGTCACTAGAAATAACCAAAGGTGCGATAAGCCAGGGTTGCATCTTTCTGTGCATTAGAAAATTCTTAAGAGGAAGAGAGAGTTGATGTAAATAACATCTGGGAAATTATCCTTATAGGTGTTCATAGAATGGAAGAGAAAACGCAACAAAAGACACCAAGACACAGCTGTGAGACTTCCCTGGTGCTGACTAGCAACCATAAAATGGAATGGAATGTGCGGGTCTCAGTGGCACATGAGGAATCACCAAACCACCCCCCCCAGTAAAACCCTTGACTAAGGGAGAAGTTAAGCCTTGAACGATTAACCTGTTCTACAACATCCATTAGCAGAGAATTTGAGACATTGTGGTATATCAAACACACACACACACACACACAGGCTTGAGAATTAAGAGAAAAGTGCTAGTCCAAGTTTAGACTAACTAAACTTTGTGATCTGGGGACATCACACATTTTTCCCAGCCTCAGTGTTCGCATCGTAAAATGAATGGGAGTGTGAACTAGTCCTTATCAGTTTCACTCACTCATTCATTCAACAAACACTTGTTGAGCCATAAATGTCAAGCACTATTTGGTGTACTTGCGGAAACAGCAGTGAACAAAAAAGGCAAACTAACACTCCTTATTCCAGATTCTGAAACTTACTGTAAGTCAGTGTTTTCAAATTAAGTGTTGTGAAATCCATTTAGCAGTACCAGCTGAGCATTTTAAAAAGAAGAAATGGAATAGAATGATATAAAATAACTGAGTACATCACATATAGTAAAGATAATCTCTAGTTCATAACATTTTGCGTCAGGTACTGATGGATATTTGTGTTTATGAGAATTGTGGGTCAGGCAGTATCAGGCATTTGGGTTGGTCGTGCCAAAAGAGTTTAAAGGCCCCTGATAAAAGGCCTCTTTTTCTTTTTTTTGAGACAGAGTCTCACTCTGTTGCCTGGGCTACAGTGCCTTGGCGTCAGCCTAGCATACAGCAACCTCAAACTCCTGGGCTTAAGCGATCCTCCTGCCTCGGCCTCCAGAGTAGCTGGGACTACAGCCACGTGCCACCATGCCCAGCTAATTTTTTCTATATATATTTTTAGTTGTCCAGCTAATTTCTTTCTATTTTAGTAGAGACGGGGTCTCACTCTTCCTCAGGCTGGTCTCGGAACTCCTAAGCTCAAATGATCCTCCTTCCTCGGCCTCCCAGAGTGCTAGGATTACCGGCGTGAGCCACCACACCTGGCCAAAAGGCCTCTTTTTGCTACAGCCTCTGGCCCTCATCCTAACCTTCACTACAATTGCTTCTTAGGAACATCCCGCCTATACATTAAATCTCATTACTTTCTCATTTGCCCCATGATGGCATTTTGGATAAATACCAAGGAATACATTCCTCTCAGATCAGCACTCCCAACCACTCTGACAGCATGCCTTTTCACATCAGTCCTTCTTGTCTGCATTACTTGCCTGCTGATCAAGAAAATACACAGCGGCCAAAAGCCGCATGAACTATTAATGGATTCAAAATGTCTCGGTCCTAAGAGCGCCTACATAGAAACAAGAGTACAAACACATGGAAGACATATTATTCATTCCATCTATGCACCATGAGTCTCGAGCACAGAAACTGGTAATCACCCTTCTGGGTCCCCCCTTTTATTTTGCTATTTTATAATCACCCCATTTTTACCAGATGACTGCTTATGGTGGGTCTGTTTGTTGTTTCAGTGTTCACTCTCCCTCCTTTCTTCCAATTAATGCAAACTACTAAATCTACACACTCACGGGTACATGGGTTTGTTTTAAATTGCCATTCATTTGCTTATTCATAATTTTTTTTTTAATTCCACAACTCTAAGGACCTTCAGACAGCTACTAAGAATTGTGAACGTAATTTTTTGAAATTTGCCTAGAGGCACACCCAACCCTACAATTGTGCCTTGGTTTTGACAGAAAACACCCAAAGGCAACCACGATGGTAACTGGGAAGGTGAAAGAAATAAAGAGACAAGAAGAGTAGACGAGAACTAAAAGAAACGAGCAACAGCATCTTCCTGGGAATCTTGAACCCTTGCACACCGATGGCCAAGGTCTACCTGAACGCCGCAACTGCAGCCCTGGCCTCTTGAAGGTGTTCATGGGCCCTTGTCACTTAGGCTTTACTGCGTTATCAAGCGCTAACATCCCACTCTGTGTGCTGCCCTTACACACAAATTAGAAAGGGGCTGGGCAACGGGGGAGCCCTGGACCTTATTACAGAGGCCCAAGGTGGACCACAGAGACAAGGCAAAGTCAGCAAAGGAGAAAGCTTCCTGGCAACCCGGCTCCCTGCAACAGACATCCAGAGGCTGCCTACCTGCCTGCAACTTGCAGAGACCAGCCCTGGGCCCTCTCTGTTATCATCAACACTTTCCCCTTCCTGGAAATCCCAGCTGATAACCAAGAGTTATCAGTTGCAACCAAGAGTTAGAGCAATGTTGCTTTTAGCACACTCCCTGTTGTCAGCAAACCTACAAACCTAAAATACCTACAGCTAGGTTTCATGCAGTAGCCTGTACCACTTTTTTTCTAAATTATCCATTTTTTAAGCTTAAGAACAAAATGTGACCTATTCTTCATTGATAAGGAAAAAATTAACTTCTGGGAAAATCTGGTTACTTCCCTGGCAAGTTACAGAGGAATTTACATTTAGCCATCTCCCAGGTTGGCTGTAAAATGACAGAACCCGCCTGGATGTTGGCAATGGCCACCTCCAGCTTTGTGCTGCCCGGGGCTGATAAATGAAGATCTCCCCTGATAGTGCTCTTGGCCTTCAGAACAATCTCATGCTGGCACATATGAAGGAAAAACTGCTTCCACAGGTGCAGCAATTTTGAGTTTTTCTTTAAAAAAAAAAAAAAAAAACCCTTGCCTAGGAATTTCTGTAAGTTACTCTCAGTATTCCATAACAAAACCCAGGGCGTCCATTAAGCAGGACCCTGAATTTAGTCAGTGCTTCAGATACTTTAGTCTCGTTTTACTAAAAACAAACATCAGGAAAATCTTCATAAATTACACAGGTGGAAACCAGGACCTTCGGATTCCTCCTTTGTTGTTATTTACCAACTCAACAAACTCAAAGTGAGCTGGTCATATCAAGGGGAGAACTCTAACGATCATATAAATAGTGCTAACTTTAAAATCTAACTTCCCAGGAAACATATTCTAAATATTTAATGAGCTATCTATCTCTCTGCTTTGAATCTAGAACAGCTTTATTAGCTAGTTAACAAACCCAGCAACACCCTGGTACATCTTTAACAATTTTAAAGCCAGGCAAACCCCAAGTTATGTCTAGATATTATCACACGCAAGCTTAACTTTACAAAATCAGTAGTTACCAAATTTCTGCAGAGTGGGTGATTCGGGTGGAGATGAATTTCCACTAGGAGACAAGTAGAGATAGCTTTTGTTCACTCCTGTATCAAAATCAAACGGGGACTGGTAGTCCTCATATAAGTCCATCTCTCCACAATCCATTCCAGACAAACGCAGAACGCATGGCTTTCTAACCACCCGGCCTGATTCCTCAGGTGAGTGCCGCTGTGGCCATACTCCCTTTACAGGTGAAACCTCGTGAAGAAATCAACCCCAGGGCTTAGAGGCCCTGGCTTCCGGGCCCAGGTACGGCATTTCCTCCGGAGAGCCCGCCTGACGAACAGACCTATTTAATAAATGACGTATCCTGAGCAACCTTAGGAGGGGCTCTGTTCACCACCTGTTGTTAATTTCGGTCAACAATGAACAACCTGGGCGAGGGAGCGGCGCTTTCCTCAGTAAACAGAGGAGGGCCGGTTCTGCAAAGTGGCTCCGGAGTACAAACAGTCCAAGCCCACGTCAGACGCTGGCAGAATCACAACAACAAACCACAATTTATTTTTTTAAAAAACAGTCAGCTGACCACAGCTACACCAGGGCAGACCTAATCTTCTAGGACAAGGAAGGATTACCCGTCAGTAATCTCCTGCCACTGCCATCTGGGGGATACTTTTTTTCCACCCTGGATTACGGGAGAATTCTGAAAGCCAAGCTTCCTGGTTTCGCAATCAGCTTTCTAAGCACAACTTGGGACAAAAATAAAGCTATATTTCCATTATTGCTATGTCTAACATGGAGTCTTACTGAGTGTCACAGAAGTTTCAGACTGACTTTTACGTCTTTTTTCTCTTTTTTGGAAAAGATGGTGGTTCAGTCACATGCACTGAAAGTACCAACTTTGAAGGTACCACTCCCAGGTGTTCCCACACCACCTTCTTTGTTTGACTAAGGCCATGGCTCCGTGCGCTGGAATAAACCTGTGCCGCCCTGCAGAGTGGCCAGGCCACAGTTAGCTTGTAAAACAAAACTTCCAAGTCACCTAATTCATTTCCTTCAACGTAAGTCTCTTAGCAGAACCTTTCTATGCTGACTATGATCTTAGCTTAAGCCACAGTATTTCCATCTCCTGCTGCTTCTAATATTAAGGAGGTAAAAACAAAAGCCACCCACCCTCAGGTGGGCAGTTTTCTGAAACTACATGACAAAAAAAGGCAGTATTTGGCCAGGTGCGGTGGCTCACGCCTGTAATCCTAGCACTCTGGGAGGCCGAGGCGGGTGGATAGCTCAAGGTCAGGAGTTCAAGACCAGCCTGAGCAAGAGCGAGACCCCGTCTCTACTATAAATGGAAAGAAATTAATTGG